>UCQR01100022.1:0-10359 GCA_900474235.1 Cecidostiba semifascia | reverse complement strand
CACACACACACACACACACACACACACACACACACACACATGCACACAGGTGAAGCGAGCGACTAGTTTTGCCGCAGGGCAAAAAGCGAATATAGGGGGAGGAAAGCGCATATCGCCCCCGTATATAGAGGAGGATCGAAGCTTCTTCTCCGAAGCTATATCTTCAAAAAGCCCGCTATATACTCAGTTTTCGGGGAATCTCCGAAATGGTATTCTAGATATCCGCCGCTGATGAGAAGGAAGCGAGTAGCCGATTTTTGAAAATTACGCTTGCTAAATTTTGCATCGAGTGCATTTACATATGTATACAGTAAAAAAAGACAGAGTATCTGAAGAACGCGGCTCAAAGTGTATTTTAACGACCGGTGCTGAGGTTTCGGGTTGCCGCATTTTTTCGCTCTCGGTGTATATATATATAGTATAGAGAGGGACGTGAGAGAGATAGGCTGAAAGGATAACCGCGCGCGCTCACGTGTATATCGGGAGGACGCGGTTTCAGCAACAGAGACGTCCGAATAAATCGCGTAATGAAGAATAACGATTCTTCTTATTCTTCTGCCGACAAATGCGATTCGCTTTCTATTATGTTGGATAATTCTCCTGCTATAAGTATGTATACGAATGTATATTATTTTTTTGATTGAGCTATAATGGTGTGGTGTGTGTATATATTATGCATTGATGGAAACGTGTGAGTTTCAGTGAAATTGATTATCCGAATAGAGAGAAACATGGTATACTACACAGTCTATACTAAACGTGAAAAACCGGTTTCACATAACACTGCGCCAAGGAGCTTCCTCTTGTTTAGGGCAACGACTCGAAATTTATCAGCGGCTATTCCGTCCGGGAGAAAGTTACAAAACCAGACGGTTGTTCTCGGCGGACATTTGTACACGTTTAGATGCGACTGATTCGGCGGCCGGTGATTTACGCGCTAGATCGAACGATTATTACTACTCCCTTCGAGAGCGAAAGACGTGGTTTTTTGGGGCGACTACTCAAATCCTGAATTATTATACTCGTGAACGGCGATAATAGTATACTGATGGTTTAATCCTCGATGAATGTATATATGTATGCAGCTTTATCGATGTTGACATTCAGAATCGCTTAATAAAAGACTATCTTATATTCTGGAAAATCGTCTCCCGAACATTCTACGGAAGTTATACTTACGCGCGTGCGACACAGGTTCGGTCGGCTCGTATATAAAAGCTTTATACACATGCCCATGTCACTGCGCGTTTTAATCGCATTATATATTTTTACGCACTTAAACTTTCCGACGTGTGTTGCGCAACGAATAATAAACCCGTTGTCCGCCAAAACGTCGCTTTCGTTGTATATACATATACAGCCTCCTCTTTTTTACATATCGCGAATCGAAGATAAGGATCATCGAATATAAGAGAGCGTTTTAATTTCAATGTAGTTAGTAACGCTCGCTCGTAAAACTACTAGCTTTTATGGCGCCTGCCGACTCGTGCATTTTATACGCGGCCGTAAAATCAGAGGGGAACACGTTATATTCCAGCCTTAAAATCGCTTCCATGTTATGTACCGAGAGATCGCAAATGAGATAATGCGGTGTGTAATCGGAAAAAATGTCATCGAAGGGCTGTCGCTGCTGCTGCTGCTGCTGCTGCTGTTTGTCAGAGAAAAACTTGGCTTGATTTACGAGAGTCTATAATTAGCATACGGTACATTTACGTACATGTATACGTGTGTCCTATTCTTTCCTTATGTTACTGTACTACTCATCGAGCATATAATAGCAATGATTACAGCTGCTACTGGTCTCGGTGAGTGGCATTATTTTCAATGACTTGAGAGTTATCTCGCACCTTGTCATTCAAAAGGTTCATTGTGTGTGACGAGACAGAGAGAGTTGAGACACTACCGGGGTTGTGGCTATCATTATATCCTCGCGTGTGTTCATTATACGGGAGGAGTGTACTTTCTCAAGGTGTCGCTGGTAAATTTAACGCGTTAATTTTCATCCGAATAATGATTGATGTATAAGCGAATCGTCTCATTGCGGTGTATATATTGTAATACAGCTATATTATATTTAGATTATATTCAGTCACACAGTATACAGTAGTTAGTATAAGTGCAGTATAGTTAGCCAGTCATCTAAAAAAGGCAATAAAGAATCTAGTCCAAACGACCGATAAATCTCTCGTATAAGACACAGCAGTCTCGGTGCGTATATAAACTAGAATTGTGTGTCAGGTGACAAAAAGCACAACAAATGCTTTACTGCGAAAATCAACTTTCTTTATTCCATCCGCGCGTATACGCGTGGAAAAGGCGAATAAAAGAAGTGGCGGCGGCCTATGGTGTGTTGTAACAGATTACGTTCGAGGCGCGCTCGTGGACTAGTGAACTTCGAACGTAATTAATAGCCGGGATATATCTATCAAGTCGAAGCTGATGATCTTGAACTCGTTGCTATTACGAGACTGAATTATATCTGCGTATATAATATACAAGAACTAGTTCCTGACCGAGAACTCGTGCGATTTTTGTTTCAAAAAATCAAACTGTGTTTATATACGAGACAATATATAATACTATACCGATTTTTCCCAAAATTAAAACAAAGCCCATCGCGCTTAGAAACAAAAGCAGAGTGTACACACATATAGAAGCATGAAGAAGAAGAAGAAGAAGAAGAAGAAGGAAGCAGCAGCATCAAGAGTAGGAAATAGTAAGGCTCGAGGATAGGGAGAGAGAGCGAGATAAATGAAGAGCACAAAGCCGCGCGCACGCGCTGCTATATACTCTCTCGTATAGGCTCTTACCTGTTGCCTCCTCCTCTTTCTCTCTCTTTCTCTGTCTATCCTTTGTGCGCGAGCGGTTGCAGCCGCAGACAGTCGTCGGCTCGATCCCTCTCTGCGCCACGGGCACGTATATGCACACGCAGACTCGTGTGTATATATATACACACACTGCACTGCACACTTGCAGGACACACACTGCACACGCGACTTTCACTGCAGCAGCGAATGATGCACACGCAGAGAGGCTATATGTACTCTCCGGCGTCCGATCGAGAGGGAGAGACGAGGACCGGTTGATTTAAAAAACGAACAAAGCCTGCATCGCGCAGTCCCTCTCTCTCTCTCTCTCTCTCTCTCGCGTGTATGCACAGGCGCGCGAAAAATCGAGAGCGGCGCACTTCACTTGCCGATCTCTCCTTTATGCTGCTGCCGTTGCTGTAAGGAAGAATTTCTTTTCTTTATCTTCTTGTCGATATGATGATGGAGAGAAACATTTTTGCGTCCGAAATATCGTCCGGTTGCTCTCTCTCTCACTCTCTCTCTCTCGCTCTCTCTCTCTTTATACTGTTATGTATGTAAAGTCGGATTACGATGATAAAACGGCCGAGGCCCATTAATTAAAAAGCAAACGAACACGACACGCTATTATATCTGCCGCTGTGCGCACTTCTGCTGCTGTGATGCAGACACGCCTCTCTCGTATACCTTTGCAGCGCTGCACAAACGCGAATATTAGGGCCGAAGTCGTCCTTCTTTTCTCGGCTGCGCCGGTGTAATTATCAGATAAGTCGCTGTGATAAGGAAAGGGTACAGAGAGGGAAATCTCGAATCGAGGAATTTCAAGAGAAAGAGAGAGAGAGAGAGAGCGAATATACCCGTTATTTTGTACGGGCGGCGTGCCGATCCGGCCGATCGATTTTATCGAATAATCAAATAATTTATTATCATGCGCGCGCTCTTGTGTCGATTTTATTTTCTTCTACTTTGAAATTACTGAGTGCCGCGAATTTAATTACACTCGACGCTGTCGTTTTGCGCCGAGCGCGCGACTAAAAGGGCGTTTAAGAAAAGTCCCGGAAAAATCGGTATGTGTATAATGTTTACGCGCCGCGGGCCCCGTATATGTGCGATCTAATTGAAAAGATAGCGACGGGACGCACTTAATTCCCGATGGCCTTAATCAGAGTAAGCTGTCCTTGATAAATCGCGAAGAAAAAACAAAAACAACAACTAATATGTATTTCAAAGTCAGAGGATGACGCTCTCTTGTCGATTATACCCGTACATATAAGAGAGCGGAAGCACTGTATACTCGCGCTTAAATTTCACACCTCTCGCGCGCATAATATCGCCATCGTGGTGTCGTCCACCCCGATCGAGAGACATCCAGTAGGATGAAAAAGCCAAAGAAAACGCCGAAGAAGAATCATCGGAAATATCGCGCTGTGGTATTATCACTCTTGGGCCGGAAGTGGCAACTTAGTCGGCCTGAGATCGTTTGAATCGATTAGGGCATCTGTGCGAGTGAGTGAGAGAGAGAGCAGAGATGAGCGAATGGGATAAAAAGGTATATGCATCAGGCTATACACGCAGAGGGGAGGAATCGGCTTGAAATCGAGAAGAGTCCATTTCCTTTTGCCCGCCGATTATTCATTTGGACACGTTTGCGCGGGCTTTCGCGCGAAAGGTAGTATTTTGCGCGCACGAGGCTACTATACTAATTCGAGTTTACGGCCTGATAACATAATCGACGCCGATTTTATGCATGCGCCTATTACAACGCTCTGTATATAGTTAGTGCGCGACAGTTATAACCGTGAAATTAGCAGTTGCGCGCGTCTCCTCTGTGATCGGTATAGGTATATACTATATTATATACGCGCGTCAATATATACATGCAGTATATACCTGGAGTTTCACCGAAAAAATCGCGCATAAACCGGCCATCCTTCAGCGTGTCGGACGGAACAATGCTGAGGGGGACGACGAGCCATTAAGTCTCGAAATTCCAAAAAGAGCCCAGCAGCACACAGTTTAAATTCCCACGTAAATCCGAGAGGAGCGACGGGGAACGGATATGCTACACAGTGCTCGCGAAGAATAGGATTCCTCCTGCACTACACGCGCGGAATCAAAGTCAGAGCTGCGCACACGGAGATAGAATAGCAGCAGCAGCGAGGAAGTCGAGGCTCTCTCTCTCTCTCTCTCTCTCTCTCTCTCTCTCTCTCTCTGTCTGCTGCACCTGCACCTCCTCCGCTCTTTCGCCGCGCGCGCGTCACTTATTTGTAACACATTCCCTTCGCGAGAGAGATCGGAGTATATAGGGGGAGGAAGAGTATGCGCAAAAAGCCAACCGCGGAGAGAAGGAACGTACACGCGCGAGCCGAACCTTCGGACGGAGAGACAGCTGAGGACGTTTTTGCGGCCGAGGTTTCTTGGTCCTGCGAGAGAGAGAGAGAGAGAGAGAGAGAGCGCCTTTTTCTTGCCCGTTTAACGACACTTTATGCCGACGAGAGACGCGGGAGATGCGGCTGTATGTACATGCGGATTGTGGTTTTTTTGAATATAAGCTTTTTGCCGGTGAGACGGTTGGGAGTGATCGGTATGTGCATAGGGAAAAATCGAGATTTTCCGAGAGGTGTGTCGATCGGTTTTAATTGGGCTAGGCGCGCGTTTTACATGGATCGCTTATTGGTAGTTTGATAAAGATCTCTGTGTTGCATCGGATTGCCGATTTTTACCGATTATCGTTGCGTGAAGATTCTTATCGTTTCCGTTAATCAATCAAACTCGACGGTAAAAGTACGTCTATTTGACGGTAGTTTCGAGCGACATAAGAGCAGCGAAGTCAACTAGTTTGTCAAGATTTTCCAAGTGAATCGACTCGATAACCGACATTTAGCCATTCGAAAACAATCTTAGCGATGCAGCACAATTTCTTTCCGAGCAAAAACTCGCCGTTCAACTTGGGTTTTATACGTTTATATATGTGAGTCGAGCTTTATTTGCCCAGTAGTATAATACACCGAGCAGCTGAATAGTGGACATAAATTTCAGCCGTTTAAGTTTACAGTCCAAAACGGCTGGATTCGAAAAATCTCCTCGCAATAAATTATACGCTAACAACGCGAGAAAATTAACCCTCGCATAAATCCAAATCTACTTAGGAAGATTCGTCAAAGCCTTAATGAAGTAGAGAGAAAGAGAGAGAGGGAGAGATATGAGACTTGAATTATGGTACCTCGTCGTAATTACAAACGCGCGAATATATTATCACGCTGCCAAGCGCCTTGTATCTTTAATCATATAATTATACCGTTCTTCAGCGCACTTAATATCGAATCACTATACTTCACACGAAACCGGCGCCAACGATATCCCTCGCATCACTTCACCAACCTTGTCACTATCCACCCCCGGTATCACATACTGCTCTCAGCAGAAAAAACCGATCTACAAATAAGCACTATTACACCTATACGCGAAAGAGTCCACGCGTGATAAAATACCGCGCAAGAAACTATATAACTGCACGCGGGGCCTGACGGTACGACCGCGCCGGGCTCTAAGTAGAATGAAACTGTCAGGCGAGCCGGCCGGAGAGGCTTTCTGCCCTTTCTGCAGTCTTGCCGTACGTCCCTCGGCGGCGTGGAGGACGCGAGCCCGCTCCCCCCACCACCTGCCCCGTCGATGCGTACGAGGGGCCTACAGTCGCGCGGGGCCTCAACCTTGCTTCCCCCCCCCCTCCTTCTTCTCTCTTCTCGAGAGAGCAAGTCGATGCATTCTCTCTTCCTATACTTACACACTCGACTTTTATGTGTATATGTATAGGCATGTGTACTCCGTCTATATCCCGGCGGTGTCGCTACCGCGGTTCCCCGTCGCCGTGGATCTGCACGCGATCGATCCGTCGCTGCCATACGACGACGCTGCTGCTGCAGTCTCGCGTGATCGAGCGGAAGCTAAGATTTTATCGATCGTGCGACTTTTACGGATTTCTTCTTTATGGCGCGGCTTGAGTTTAGCAGAGGCGATAGTTTCAACGCGAATTTCATTTAATTCAAAGCCGATAGTCGTATATTGTTCTAAAAATGATATAATGAAAGGAATATGGTTGTATCGAGCATTATTTGAGTTTGTTAAACGTTTTTAAATTTTTATGCGGAGTGTATCAAAATTATATACAGCAGTGTTTTTTAATAAATTTCCTGAGTAATGAACCCGAATTGAGTTGATTTACGGATATCTTTATCTTTATCGTAAAACATACTTTTCAGTGAAATTCATTAATTTTATGTACACTAACTAAGATAAGATTAAAACAATTAAACTCAATCATATCAGCTCATTGACACGGATTTTTTTTTTCTTGTTTAACGTCGGTCTCTTGCGTATATTCAAATGCTTCGAAACAGTGGATGGGTTCCGATAAGAGAAGATAATCAAGTTTTCCGTGAAAATCGAAACGTATTGTAATTCTTAAAATTCTATAGACTCAAAAAATTAAATTTTCAAGTATTTATATATAATATTGATCAAAATTAAAAATGCACATAAGAAAAAGAATATTGCTAACATTTCTAATTATTGGATTCTTAAATTGTGAGTATAAGAAAAAACGAGTTTCGAAAGTGTTATCTTGTTATAGTTATATGTTTCACGGTCTATTTTAATTACTAAAAATTACACTATTTAATGTCAACTATCATTATAAGCCCTACACTTAATTCATGAATTATATAACTCAAAAGAAAATGTTACTTTTATATGATTCTTATATTTCACAATAATTTTACGAATCATGTATCCACTGTGCAAATATTAATTCAGCTTATGCGCAAATTATGTAGAACGAGATAGTTCTTACTTATGAAAATCAAACGACCTTCAAGTTTAACCTTTGAGTTTGATCTTTGAGAATAACATCCGCCTTCAAATTCACGTTTTTCTTTCAGCAATCGAGGCTGTCTTAAACTTTGAAGATGAAGATTTTTACGGCCACACGGCTGACACATACGACTGGTCGAAACATCCTTGTCGACGAGCCTGCAAGGATGACGAAAAGCCAAAGGAATGCCATTACGTTTTCGTGGTAGAAATGTACACTACCATGAGTAAAGCCTGCTATGATTGCCCTTTGAATATGACTGACTGCTTTAGGCCGCACTGTCTACCCGCTGACGGGGTGCAGAAGCCTGTCTACGTTGCTAATCGCCAGTTACCTGGACCAACTATCGAGGTAGAGTACTTAATATAGGTTTATTTATTATTGATATAATGATTTCTTGAGTTGCTTTAATTTTTGTAGGTTTGCAAAAATGATAGAATAGTAGTTGATGTTCGAAATCTAATGATATCTGAAAGTACAGCAATTCATTGGCACGGAATACAACAAAGGGGTACGCCATACATGGATGGTGTTCCTATGATCACTCAATGTCCAATAGCGCCTGGAAACAGATTCAAGTACAATTTTACTGCATCGACGAGTGGCTCATACTTGTGGCACTCTCATATCGGTACATTTTTCTTACATTTACGGTATAATGTACTGGCAATTAGTAAACTCTATAAATAAAGTTTTCATTTCAAATATACGAAGGTTCGCAACGGGACGACGGGCTCTTTGGTCCCTTGGTAATCCATTCACCGCCGAGCGAGAACGTTCACGCAAAATTATACGACGAGGATGATAAAATCATGTTCATCAACGATTGGACACACCTAAGCGGTAATGCGGGTTTCCTCAGAGACTACCACTATGGTACACAGGGCTATGCAGATACGATGCTCATTAATGGATTGGGTCGATTGAATAAAATCGAAGAGAATAATAATGATGGTATCACGAATTATAAGCCTACCACTGTTTTCAAAGTCACCAAAGTAAAAAGATATTGCATAATTTATTAACGATATATGAAGCGACAAATTGATACATTTTATTTTTGTTATACTTAGGATCGCAAATACAGGTTTAGGGCAGTTCATGCCGGTGCAACGGATTGTCCGACGGAAATATCCATAGACAACCACACAATGCTGGTAATTAGTATGGACGCTAATGACATTGAATCGGTCGAAGGTAACCTCGATAAAACGTACAATAAGTAGTCATTATCATTAGTGAAGTTTTTTTAATAAAAACCTATAATGACACTTCAGTTGATTCAATCCACATCTGGAACGGCGAGAGAATAGACTTTGTCGTCAAGGCCGATCAAGAGATCGGTAACTACTGGATCCGGTTTCGCGGTTCCGGTATGTGTAAACGGCCCCAAATTCATCAGGTGGCGATTCTCAGATACGAAACAGCTCCACCTGTAGATCCAGATTCTCCTATTGGCTACGATATCCCTGCAGCAGGAGCTAACAAAAGAGTATGCGAACATTGTCTCAATGAAAATATTGTTTCAACGTAAAAGTTGTATGTATGTACCATCAGATTTTTATGCTCAGATGCTCAATCCGCGCAATTCAGGAACCGAGGATCCCACGGCAATTAGTATACCTTCTCTTACGTCTATAGTGGCAAATGATAAATCTATCACGAGCAAACCGGACCATCAATTTTATATAACATATGATTTCTATGCTCTGGATAATTACGATTTTCATCGGAGACACCTTTACGGCTTCTACGACGGTGCTGTAAACTTTTTTTTCTATGAGTTGAATCACTTACTTATTCAATATGTACATTTATTTTTTAGCTCTCAAGAGAACTACGAGGCACTCTCTGCAGCTGAATCACATTACCCTAAAATTGCCATCGTTCCCTCTACTGTCGCAGAACGACATGATAAGAGACAATACTTTTTGCAACTCGACGACACTTGCTAATAGGAATTGCACGGCCGACGAATGCTCGTGCACTCACGTGTTTCAAGTCGAACTTAACAGCGTCGTTGAGCTAATCATGATTGACGAAGGTATATTTTTTTCAAAACAATAATCTTCAGTTTAAAAAAAAAACATAATAATAAATTTTCTATGCGAAGGTGAAACTTTAAAAAACGTCGGCATCTTCAATCATCCCCTGCACCTACACGGACACTTCTTCCGAGTGGTAGCGATGGAAGAGATGACCGAGCAAGTGTCAGTCGATCTGATAAAGAAACTCGATCGCGAGGGAAAAGTTAAGAGAAGGTTGGATCACGCGCCGCTGAAGGACACGGTCAAGGTTCCCACTAACGGCTACACCATTGTCAGATTTCATGCCACTAATCCTGGTGGGTATTAAAACTTTAAGTAGAGCTATTGTGAGTATATGGATGTAAGTCACATATGTCGCGAGCATTGACGTTCGTTTTACACACGGTGCTCGGCACTTACCATACTGATTAATTAGACACACTTTTTTTACCTGTCAATAATAATAGTACATTATGCACCGAGGGAGTAAAGTGGGCAGAGTAGGCACTGTGTGAAGTTGCCGCCCGAGCGAAGCGAGGGAGGCAAACACAGTGCCTACCTTGCAAACTATACACTCTCGAGGTAGATATACTTACTACCATAACCTCACATCAGGTGTATTGGGTATTTATTGACATGGTATAGAAGCGTATAC
>UCQR01100019.1:0-12326 GCA_900474235.1 Cecidostiba semifascia | reverse complement strand
ATTAAAAAGCGACGCGACGACGCGTATATATACAGTTGTAAAAAAGGAGTATGTGGTGTGTTATATAATGTCCTTTTTATCCTCGCAGTCGAGTATGTAAAAGGAAACGTGTGTGCACCTGCCAAAGTGCACTAAAAACAATGCCTTTCATCTGTATCCTATATCAAAGCTCCGTTTGTCGCTTCTTCGCATCTTCGCCTGTGTACTATACATACATCAAAACTTTTCCACTTTTAATGCCTCCCGAGGGGCTCTTTATGTGCCCTTTTACCGACTGTCCATCTCTTTAACGCTGTACGCTTCGTGCGTTTTGTTATCTTTTTGCAATTCTCTGATACTCTGATACGCTTGGATTGCGGTTTCTGTGTAGTATATTTCATGAAAACAAATGTTTTTAGAAAAGTAGAAAATATAACGAGATTTTTTCTCACGTGATTTTTCGTGCGTTGGTATAATTATTTTCATTATAGCCGAGTCAACATACGGCGCCTAATCCATCCCGCTCCTCATATCTTGTCATTCGATAATCAAGAAAGTTCTGGATAAAAAAAAATTTAATATCGAGTCGTTGTTTGATCGTTATAGGTATCCGTGAATGTAAACAATGACAAGTTTTTATGAGCAGCGGACTTTTTGCTCTTAAATGTGTTACAAACTTTCCTCGCTATACTTCTTATGCCCTCGATGTTGTCAGTGTTTTTCATGTAAACAAATGCCACTTATGGAAATAAGAACATTTTTTCATTGAGTTTGTAAATTGCTTCAACTGCGAGTAAATTATACTTAGAACAAGATAAACACTTCTACAACTTTGTTGTATTAACAATTTTAATCGACTGCCTGTATAATATTATAAATTATTTTCATTGATCGCGTTTATCAAAATGAAGAATTAAACAAGGCATTGGTTAATCAACCAATCATCACCTGAATATCGATTGATTTTTTGTTCTCTTTGTCATATTGGCTTTTCGATGATATATTCACAATTTTTCCAGACAGGTATTCTTATTCGGAAGATAACGTAATTCTGGCTGTAAACGAGTCATCGATCGTTTCTCATTTCCATACAATAAGCTTTATCGCTTCCACTTGTGATCGAACTTGTGATCTTTGTAACCAGGGAATCATCAGCGTAATCAAATACGTTTAAATCTGGAGTTGTATTGGAATTAGGGACACTATGCAGTGTCGCAAGAAGTGTCTTCATACCATTTGTTCGGTATGCTAATAGCAAATTCATATGCCATACTGAAACAATAATCATTTTTTGCTGTTTAAACCCGGTATAATATTGATAATGGAAATCAATAATGAGCATATTATTGTTTCTACTAGATTTAGTATAAATCAATTGCAATCAGAAAATTTATATACTACTATATTGACAGCTAAGGGGCATGAAGATATTATATTGACCTCGATATTGACCAATGCTTCAAGAAAATATTATTTCAGATCTGAAGAACATGAAGGTTTTGGACTCTCCTTGTCAGTTACAGGGTTTTCTTTCTTCAATATTTTGAAATTGAAAAATACTAAATTGACGAAACATATAGTATCAGAAATGACGTTTAAAAAAGATTAATATTCTTCGATATCACACGAGATAATAAATATACATACTCTGTTCATCTAAACTGCAAAATAATGAATAATTGTTTATTTGAAGACTCGGTAAAAATAGTACATTTCCTAAGTTAATTATGTGAATTGAACAACAAAATAAAAGCATGAATCTTTTTTTTCTAATTTAAAATGTTGTCTATATAAGTATACCTTTTGTCTATATTTTGTCTATAATTTTGTCTATTGCAAAGCTTCCTCGGCAGAAAGCTAATAAATATATGATTGTAAGTAAGCAAAAATCTTGATATCTTGGTATCATTATCTATAAATACTTTTTAAACATGTATTAAGTTCATAAAGGAGTCTCATACGTTATACTAAAATCATAAAGAATGTAATAAAATTAAGAAATATTATTTGTTTATAATGTCAGAATGATTCGTGAATTTTTTCAATATGTATCACCTATTAAAAATATGAAGATCTTAAAATTAATGAGATTTGAAATCGGTTCCTTTTATACACGGGCTAAGATAATTGATGATGAAAAATGTTGTTATAAATAATTAAAGAAAATAATAATATCGTTCGTACGCGTCAATTTCTTGGCATTGAATGTAATCAAAAAACAACAAACCATAATCACCCTCTGACACTTAGTCAGTGTATAATATACGAATATACCTAGACATACCCGTAGTTTTATCCACTACAGCTCTTTGCCCTCAAGATAGTATTTAATAACGTATTTGTACAAAAAAATAAAGCAAGAATAATCAAGAACGTTGTATCTGTTCCGAAAGGATCCTTTCTTTTTAATTTCTTTCTTCTTTAAGTTTTTATTTTACAAAACTTATTTATTTTTCGCTGTGAATAAATAATGAAAATCCGATTTTCAATACGAACTATATGATTATGAATAACGAAAATTCTCTCATCCCCCCTTTGATCTCAGCTAAAATTTGCATACCTCCACCTTTCCTCAAAAACCGAATCCCTTCGAGATCGCTCTCGTAAAAAGCAATACTCCAAAATTCAGTTCAAACCACAAAACCACCAGCAATATCCTTCTAGAGGAGAATCAAATAAAATACAGACTTCCAATTTCACCAATCGTACAGACACACACACGCATGCTC
This sequence comes from Cecidostiba semifascia, assembly GCA_900474235.1. Taxonomy (NCBI): domain Eukaryota; kingdom Metazoa; phylum Arthropoda; class Insecta; order Hymenoptera; family Pteromalidae; genus Cecidostiba; species Cecidostiba semifascia. The sequence goes on along the minus strand of UCQR01100019.1, from coordinate 9,618 downwards.
TTTTTATCGCCTCGAATCCTCCCTTTCAACATCTCCCTCACCGTTACCCGTACAGCTCTTATCGGCCAGCAAGTACTTTCGAACCTCCTCCGCATCAGCCAAGTGATTTTCTCCGGACGGACGCGTGCCAGTCCAGACGTAACGGCCGTAATGCTTCTATGTGTTTCTCCTCGATACACAACCTGCCATTTTTGAGCTTTTTTCGCGACGCGGCTGCGTTTCTTGAAGCGTGAATTTTGTTTTGAGTGTGAATTCGCTCGGGTTGAGATATATAGGTGCGGAAGCTTTGAGTCCGTGGATCGTATACAGTGAATGCAGTTGGACAAAGGATATATAGGTGGTTAGCCCAAAGCCTCAAAGAGAGCTTTATATCACGTTTCGGTGAATTGCGAGTACTGGGCAGTGGGCAGTCGTGAGTTTCATTTTTAAGAGCTTGGCTAGTGGGCAAAGAAGATATCTGAATTTTGAATAACCCTCGAAATAGTGCTAAGCGTAAAATTGAATGACAAAAGAATTGAATGATTTTTCGGGTTATGGATTTGATGAAAAGGGCTATTTGGCATTGTACAATACGATTATATTTTTTTTTAATTGACGACTGAAAATCACTCCCAAGAAGTTCAGTTCAAATAACTTTTAGCTTTATTATGCCAATATTGTTATTTATGAAACTTCTTGACCCATATTCGGGGCACGTATAGCACTCAAAGTGGTAAAAACTGCGTTGAATGGAACACCTTTAAATCATATAAGTACCAGAACAGCTAAAGTAAATCCTGAAAAATAAAAGTGTGAAAAGTGCCTCGTATATGTTACTTCACGCCTAAATATAAAAAAAAGAAATCTACAAACTAGTAACGCGTTCACTTAGCGCGTGAGCGAAGACCGAGTATAACTTCTATATTACAGGAAAGAAAACTTTTTACTTTCGCAAAGTTGGAAAATTGCAGTCAGTATAGCCCCTCAAGCTGCCTTCAAAATCAAACTTGTAACGATGGCAATTTGAAATTTAAATGCATATCCTCCCTATGAGTTGCACCGCAACAACATCGGATTTCCATATCGAAAAAAGGGCTGTTCTTTCTTCTATAATAGAGTTATTTAAAATTACAATCCCCTAATAATATCCGATCTCTCAATCGAACACCCGTAAAGACACCCTTCACTAAAAGGTAAACAACGCTTACATGCGCGTTGACACGCCCTCTACAAACATTCGAGTTTACATATATTCATATGCGTTAGATTATTATTCGCTTCGTTCACGACCGGCGTCCGAGAATCTGATTAAAACCCGTCGCGACGGAGTCTTCTGCCTCTCGAGTTGTGTAAAGTTTAGCCTCGAATGCGTTCGTTATGCGGGTTTCGAGTTTACAAGTTGTGACTTTCCTTTTTGGCAAATTGCTTTGAGTTTTCTTCAGTTTGGAGAGCATACAATATATGATGAGGGGACAGTCTGGAAAGCTTTTAGCTGTTGATATTTTTTTTTCTCTGCGCGAAAGTTTTGATTCGCCGGGACTGAACTGCTTTTTTGATTCATTAAATATTTCATTACGATAATCATGTTTATTCATAATACACTTAGTTCATATTTATTTATGTTCACAATCCTGTATTGACTTGCCGACAAAGTGTCTAATAACGATATTCCAAGCGCGACACACGCTAATACCAATCGATCCTTCGACTATACGATATAATAAATATAATATCTTGATGCAATATTATTTTTAGATTTATGCACGTGCGGTGCATCTAACGCGGATGTGGGTGCAGTTGCATCAGGTGTGTATGTGGGCGTAGATGTTGCGTAGGCGTGACTGCATCGGACGCGTGTATAATACCTTAAGCACAGAACTTTCGAAGTATAGTTCAATTTTTATTTGAACAGTTGTGATTCACTCGTCGCCTTCTCCTTTTCACGCGATCATAAAAGTCAATCATTTTGATAGACGTTATAATGGGTTTAAAATTGTAATGCACAGAAGAACTTAAAAAAAAAAAAAATTATTTTGATTTCTTAACTGCTTGCGCATAACTAGCAAAGTCATCTTGATATTTGTACAGGAAGAATATTTTTATTCAAACTGCAAATATTATTCTATAGGAGAAATGTCATCGCGTTAGAAAATCTGTGAATTGCATCTTTGAATTTGAATTTGAAATTTTGCTATCCATCGAACTCTCCGCTTGTTTGCGCTGTGTAAAGTGTTCCGACCGATATACGTGATTCCGGATCGATTCGTTATTATGCATTAATTTCTTGTTTTAAATGCACAAACGATGGCGTTATCTATACCATTAATCTGCGAGCGTTGGTAAATACGGATGGTTTGCTTTTCATTATGTTTGATTTTCACATTCATTACTATTAATAACGTTACCAATGTATGCTATAATATATGTGTGACTTTCTGTCAGATAATGTTTAATGAAATTAAAAAATTTTTTTTTCATTATATACAATGTATACAAATATCATGTTTCATGTGAAATAATTAACAACAAAAATCATTTGAAACAATGGGTAGCAACCAAACAGTTTTATGTTGTTGTTCAGACAATATACTCGTATATCAAATTTCATTCAATCGTGAACTGAATAAATAAAGCAACGAAAAATCAACAATAAAATAACAGCTGAGTCAGAAGATAAAGGTTACCTATATACGCTATCCTATGTTTATTTTTATTTTACATTAATGCCGAAACATACCATACTTTTGTATATAATAAGGTTTCTCGGTAGAGCTTTTAGACGAGCCCACGCGATTTTTACGCACACATATTTCATACTTTACACAAATCGATTACCCATTAATTATCGATCGACAAATTACTCTCTGCTTTCTTGTACTTACTATCACTTTCAACTTCTATATGGTTATTCGCGACTGCTATTTTATCTTTAGATAAGCACTGGCCTGACTATGGATTTTTTTTCGTTTCATGATATAGGTGCACAAATACACCGAAAATTCAAAGTGTAGTAGTCTATATAGCGCTATATTACAAAACTGAGCCATGGATGGCTGGATTCCAAAGAAAAACATGAGTAGAAAAATTCTGAACAGAAGTATTATTATACTCTTGTTTTTGATGTTTATTATTATTTTTCATGCTATTGTTATGAGGGTGCAATTTTTTCTGAACAAAAAGTACATTCCATATTTATGATTATCTCTGAAAAACTTACTATTCTATATAGCTTTTATTATGTATTCACACCTATATGTACATAATTATTATGACCTACGAACGCATGTTCTTGTGAATAATTTTGAATATAGAGCGTGAATGGCATTTTAATTACGTTTTCTCTGGCAACATTGTCTTTTCATGGGAAAATTAATCTTCATAGTTTTGATAGAATTTTGGCGGTAAGCGTAACTTAAAATTTAAACGAAAACTTATATCAGGATCAACAATATTCAATGTTCTTATTACTGTTATATATTTATTGTGGACCATATAGGATTTTGATAATTTTAATAGTGATAGGTTTTGTTGTTCGGGATTATCGCACAAAACGGAAAAAGCGCTTTCAATCGTTATAGTTTGGTAATCCTACAACTACAATATTATACTATGGATTCTGCGAGTCTACTACAACTATATCTATCAACAGAAGGATCAACGCACTAGCGCTCAAAAAAGTGCACTAATTAGCATGCATAAGTCATGCAATCAAAGAAATGTCGACTTTATGCTAAACTTCATATTTACCTATTTTAATAAAGATATCGTAAATATAATGAAGATAACAAAACCCACCTAAAGAATATCTATCTTATCGTTCTATGAGTTAAAATCTACCAATTGCGCGTAACAAAATCATTACGTCAGATATTCTCAGCAGAATAGTAAGCTGTCAAATTTTGCAGTTATACTCTCGTATACTCTTATACACCGTTATCTAAGTGGAAAAAATCTCTGGTAAAAATATTTCTTAACTTTCGGGTAAAATTTGCTGATAAAATTTGGTTGATCGAACAACATTTACTTGACCATTTTTTTATTAAACTGCTAAACAAATTTGACGCAAATAAATCTCTGCAATTCTTACTCACGAAAAACTACCTTGAACAATTCTTTCCGTCAACCGATTATTATACCCAAAAAAAAAAAAATCCATCATCCCCAAGCAAAAAAAATTCATCCTCCACCGAAAATCCCCGGCAAAAAGCTTCTCCCAGCAGATCTCCCTCTATGCCCAGCGCGAATCTCCCAAGCCATTTAATCCACACAGACGCCCCACATGCACATCGCACGCATACACTCGTTCCTTTGTGCCCGGCTACTCTCACACCTACACTCATCAACGAGAGAGAGAGAGAGAGAGAGAGAAAGAGAGAGAGAGAGAGAGCCGGCGGCGCGCTCCCCTCTGGTCTTGTCCCCCTCTGCGCATGTTTACGCGCGCAGGCAGCCGTGTCGTCGCCGCCACCGCTATATACTGCTTACTACTCCTCAGCGAGAGCTACGAGTCTGTAGCATCAGAGAGAGCATTAGTGCTCGATAAACGGTGCAGTGCGCGGTGTGTGCGTGTGTGCAGTGTGATATGTGCGCACGTGGAGGGCGGCGGCGAGTTTCGGTGCTTCTACTTGGTGTAGGTGCAAGAAGAGAAGGTACTCGAAGAAGATGCCGAGCCTCATAGCGTTCGGCCGGCGCTGGCGCATAGGAAGCGACGACCTCTACGTGCCCGGCTTCTTCCTCGCGTCTCTACATCTCACTGAGTGAGTATATAATTACGTTGGCTGCTGATCTGATCTTAGAGTTTGTTGATGTTTGTTGACGTTCGCAGGGGATGCTTCGCGTAGGGATGTTGCTCTCTCTCTCTCTCTAGGCTAGGGACTTTTTTTGTTTGTTTTTTTCTCTCTGGAAGTGGTTGGCGTAATAAGTAATTTAAGTAAGTAATTTAAAGCTGACTGAATATTGAGTGACACTACTGGCGGTGTCTGTCAAAGAGCGGCGGATATGTGTGCTTTTGTATATATAAGCGAATCGAGGTTAGCTCTTTGAGGTTATGAATGCGCACAAAGGTCGTTTGTTTACGTTTTGCAACGGAACGCTGCTGCACTTGTTTTCAGCGGCGGTCAGGAGATTCTCTCGCACGCTCTGGTTGTTTTGCGGAAGTCACTGACCGCTGGTTTTTAGATACCCTGGCCTGTATTTACGCAATTCTATAATCCGATGACAACGAATATTTGTGCATCGAAGCATATCAGTGATCTAGAAATTATTCTTTGTAAATCACAGCGAGGTGTATTTAGAAAGTAAAATATGTTTGCGTGTCCAATTGTATTATATATTTAGATTTTGCAGTTTATGCAAGTCTGCGACGCTTCTATACATACATACAGACAGCTTATATCTTATCCGAATATATTATCGAATGTCCGACGTAAACAGCGTCTATCCAATGCGCGTTATGAATCAAAATTCCGATTAATATTTTTCGCGACAGTCTTCTTTTAATTAATTAAAAAATTCTCGAATCGAAAATTGTTTTCGAATCGAGTGTTTTTAAGGAAACAATCTAATCGTAGTCAAAACACCGAAGCTTTGCGAAACGCCGTGATAAGAAAGAATCGTTCCGATAAGCTCGGAGACGGGATGTGGCTGATAAAAGCGCAGGGTCATTGGCGTCGTCTGCTATATAACATCCAGTAACGCAATCCTCTGTCCTCTCGGCATCAAAGAGAGATGAGAAAGATGCGATGAGTCAAAGAACGCATAGCCCGCCAATTTTAAACCGGCTTCACTTTATCTTGCCGCTCAAGAGTATACAACGATTATTTCTATTCTGGCGATATAAATTCAATTTTATTAAGAGGGGCATAATCGAAAATATATTATTCGTCTTATTTTCTATTCGAACAACTTAGAACTCTATAAAAAAAACTATATTGCAATAATTCAATTAAAATACTTTTCCACTTATTCAAATACAGCATTTTCCAGAACAATAAAAACCACATGTAGCCTTTGTGCATTTCAATTTCAAATGACAAATGTCCTTCTAAAAGTAAGGCTTGACCTCGAAACAAACTCGGTACGTATACGCCGGTGTGGTAGTAGTTCCCGAGGCGGCAATTGAATTGCATCAAAAGCAATAACTCACTCTGCTCCAAAATTTCACGACGTCGCGCATATTATACGCTCCTCCTGCTGAGCTGCACACGTTTCTTCCGAAAATTAGGACAAACAAGTCGTTAGAGGAACGATCACGCATAGCATTATAATTAAGGCAAAACCACGAGAGGGTATACGGAAAGAGAGAAGGAGACATCTCTCGTACATGAGAATTTAATTTCCTGCATCGCTGGCACTGCGCTGCTGCTGCTGTTGTGGCACCTATCCCACTGCGAGATTCTCTGCAGGTACAGCCTTTTGTTCTTGGGTCTCGGGAATTCGATTTTTATTTCCACGACGCTAGTATTTTTTTTCATTCCTCGAATGAAGTTGGCTCTATTAAGAGGAAAATATACAACTTACTTGTTTATCATTTTTTGTCATGCTTTGATTTGGTTGGATGAAATATTGTAAATTTTAACGTTTTGAGCGGTAAATTTTATTGTAATATGATATTCGTAGTGCACGTAATTATGACGATGTTGTATAAAATAAATGTCTATCTATTTTATTGTATAAAGTAGTAGATTATAAGTATAGTTACATACAAAAATTTGTATAGTATACACTTAAATTACATTTAATACACTCGGTGAAAAAGAAATGCTCGAAAAAATAATTTCAAAACCACACGATATGATCAACGAGCTCAAAACATTGCGTGCCAGCGGCTCTTCATATATATTCGACGACGGCTTCTCCTGCGAGAGATGCGCGCGACGACGGGATCGGAGCAGTATAGCAGTGGCCAACCCGATCGTCGGAAGGGTCGTTGAGGGAATCCAATAAATTTTCGCGCCGGCATTGACGAGGGGGGACTATAGGCGCACACACGCCATCGGGAACATTATATAGCGTCCTCTCGCTCTTGTGGAAATGCCGGAGGCAGCTTGGCTTAGATCGACTTTTCCGCAAGATCCGATACATAGACGCGTATATCTACGAGGTTGTTAGAGCTCGTTCGAGTCTAAGCTTCTTTGGTTAGAGATTCTTCTGTTTTCTTTTTTTCGATCGTGATGCTGATCTTTCTTTCTTGTTTTTAACAATTCTTAAATTAAATTAAATATATATTAAAAAAATAATTTTCTATTATACAGAGCAACATCAGGAATTATTGATTTCAATCAACTGCAATCCCCCTCTAAAACTCTCTATGCACCACGCAATCCTCGTTCATTTACAGCTTAATTTTATCAGAATCAGTTAAGCCAAAGCCACCCTTATCTTACTACGCACCTCTTAGCCATTTCGCTGCGATGCACAAGCTCGAATTTCTCATTTGCAAACGAGACTCGGATCCTCCACGCACGTTTCTCTTAAAACACCATGAGTATACTTACCCTCAGCCATGTTACGATCAAAGTAACTTCTTCCTCTCGACATTTTTTCTCTCTCTCCTCATATCCTGCGTTTTATAAAAGAGCATCGCACTGTAAGGAAGAGTAACACAAGAGGTAACCAGGTCACCCGGTGGCGTTCGCCTTTTCTCCTCGACTCCTGCACGCGGGAATCGTAAAATAAAAAAAGGAGACTAATGACCTTACACTCACGCCGCCGTGGCTTTCAAAGAGATAATATACGCGCTGACTACGTGTGACCCTCAAGGTGCATTTTTGCATGAACGAGGTGCTTTGGTCGGCGAGAAAAAAAAAGGGCTATATGTGGTTGGGTGTATATGTGCGGGAAAGGATATACTGCGCTTGAGTTTTTAAAGAGCCTGGTTTGAATTTTTTTCTGGCGAGAGTGTTTAGTTATTAGATTGTGCCATTACTTTCTTTTGGAGCTTTCAAACTACAGTTCAAACTACAGTTTTGTACTTGAAATTTATTATTGTGAGGGTGACATTAGTTTCCTAGTTATTTGTTTGTTCCAATCGCATCGTCCTAATTAATTCTCACGACAACGATCCCAAGATAAACGAAGCATTTCCCACCAAAACAAACAGAAATAGAGTCCATTCATAAGCCACTAGAAAATGTAAAATTCAATCTCATATCTCACCGGCGCGACGTTTTTCCTGGGGGCATCTTTCGCTGAAGAATAGCTGATGAGTCTTCCCTAGTGTCGCGCGTCTGCTTGCCTACAGCCGGCCATCTCGTGAATCATTTAATAAGGCCGACAGCCCATATACGGCCACCGCCACGCGAGAAACCGCAGACCTCTGTGAGTGACAAGATGCAAAAGCCTTGTTTGAAAAATCTCGCAGCTCGATTAATTAGAAATTACATGTGTACCGTTGAATACAATTTCATCTGACACCCAATTTTTTCATCGTTTATTGCACGATTGTCGCGTGTAAATTCGAAAGTGTTATTTCAAAAGCAAGAGGCAAATAAAAACGACTCACGTATATGCAAATAAATACATAAAAATTAACTGTATACGGGCTCTCCATTGTCGGGATGCAATAAACTCTCTCGGGGCTATATCCCAGAACAAATATTTGTCAGGCAAATAAAAGCTCTTGTGACCGCGGTCGAAATTTCCAATATCTCTCACTTTTTCCGGCGACAAGCTCAAACGAAGCTCTACTATATGCAAAATGATAAAAAACAGTCACTGCGAGGTGCCTATACATTTGATTGTCTCGAATGAAGATGCCATGGTATACAGAGATTATAGCGATGCTTCGGAAGTAGAATGATTTCAAAAATATTTATTTTGGTATGACTCGGAGGAAATCATTATTTGACTTAACGAAATTCCTTCGATATTTCCTCAAAGTTACGATCACGTCGAGCAAATAAATCAAAGTGCTACATAAAGAATGTACACATCTAGTTTTTGCTGAAATATGTTTCCGTATTGGAAAAGTTTGTTTGAGTTTGATTTTGATAAACCGCAATATGGGATCATAAAAATTGATTAAAAACAACAAGAAACAGAGAGAAATACACATCCTTTTTCAGATATATGCTCGTACATAAATTTATTCAAATGCAGGGTTTTTATGTGAAAATCGATTATTTATTGCAGGAATAAACCAACTGATATTTTTTATTCTTTGTTTTGGTTACTACTAACTATTGCCAGGATCTAAAATATCAGGAGATTATTATAAAATCATACAATTTTACAACTCCATACAACAAAGACTAAAATAAAAACCATAAAACCAGTCATCCGCTAAAACGCTTCGCTCGTCATACCACTCCTTGTCTGCCTTTTTTACTCCTCGTTCCCCACAAAAATAGAATCGTCGCGAACAAAATTATCCCCAGCGGTGTCATACGTAAAACTATATAGAGCAACTCTCTCTTACACACACACATACAATTCTCTTCCTGCATTATACAAGCAAGGCGTGTTTGCGTTTAGCCAACTTATACTTTATTTTATTCACGGCTTCACTATAATAGCCACTTTATTCCCGCAAATGAGGGAATAAAGTTATTTTATTCCCGCAAATGAGGGAATAAAGTTACTTTATTCCCGCAAATGCGGGAGTACAGTTACTTTATTCCCGCGAATGCGGGAAAATTTTTG
>UCQR01100017.1:0-11145 GCA_900474235.1 Cecidostiba semifascia | reverse complement strand
GAGAGAGAGAGAGAGAGAGAGAGACGCAGCGATATCTGCAAGCGACCGGCTTCGAGATTCTTCTATTTTGCCGGAGAAATTGCCGAGGGTACGGAAGATGGTTTTTCAGCTTTCTTTATCTTCTTACGTGCGCGCAATCGAATGTGAGCTTGAATCGAATGCGAGAATTATGTCACGATGATGAAGTGGTCGGAGCTTTCGCGTGTGTATATATATACATTTTATTGAATCTTCTTTGCTTCTTTAGGAGTCCTGTGACATTTCGGAATGTTCGTTCTTTTAAAAATTTGTATTAAAAACCTGTTGTGAGCCTAACCTAAAGTCAATTTTCACTTATGCGTATACGCGTAGACGTGGCCATGTTTATATAACACTGCATTTACTGGACCACTCTAACCATTGAAACTCGTCAAAATTTCAAGTCAAACAAAGGAAACATTATATACGAAAATTGCAGGGAAACATGAAAAACTCGAGTCTCGTTTTAAAATTCCATTTTCACTTCTGTAACAAAAACGCAATGAAACTTGCAAAGTAGACCAGCAGCACCCTCGAGCCAATTCCCGCGAGCGTTTCCCGCAGAAAAAAAAAGAAGTCGAATTCGACGTATGCTCGCAGGCACCTCATTTGTTACAGCCCCTCGCGGAAGCAAGCAGTCATCCCCTCGCACGCGTTCCTGATGTACGGACAAATTTTCCCGGGCGCCCTTCGCTTTGTTTTCCCATATAACAATAAAACAATCCGGAAAAACCGAGTGTTTTCGCGCCAGTCGTCGTCGTCGTCGCGTTGCTCCCTCTCCGTTGAGTACATATATAGAGAAGCGGAAGAAAAATTAAGGAACAAGAGGAGTAGGGGAAGCTGGCGGAATTCGCTGTGGCGCGGTGCTATAGTGCTTCGAAGAATGAACAAGTTAACTTTCGATGTGGAGCAATTTAAGTTTTGTAACGAGCGTGGTATGCGCGAGAGCGAGAGGCAAGCAAAGACAGCTCGAGGGGCCGAGAGAGAAGCTCGTGCGCTCGCGCGCGCGTGGAGGAAGATGAGAATTGACCGCGGTTTGCCTTACGGCTCCGGAACGGCTGCTGCTGCTGCTGTTGTAGCCGCAAGTTCGCTCATGAATTAATTTCGCGACGGGATCGCTTATACTACATTAACTTTTAATTTAGCTAAACGCCTTGGCTACGGCTATTTGTACTAACTTGTGCGTCTTCTCTGCGATGGGCTTGTCTGTTTTTATGATTCTCAAGGTGCTGATGTATTTTTTTATGTTATCTGTATATATGTATAGACGCAGCGAGGATTTTATCGTTGTTTTTGAAAAAAGTTCGTTAGAATGGATATTGTAGTGCGAGCTTTTAAATGAAATTCAGAGAAACGAAACTGGAAAAGAATGAAAAGTCCAGGGCGAAACGTAGCGTGCCTCTACGAAAATCGAAGTCCCCTTTATATATACATATACAGAGCTTCTCTCGCAAGCTCTCCGGCCAAGACGTCAGGCTCACTGCCTCTCTTGCAGCCTATATGTGCCTGTAATAGATCGCTGCGAGACCGGCGCTTGTCCCTGACGGCGAGCTTATTGCTCGCCAAGCTTCTCTCCTTCCTTATTCTGTTGTGCGCTTCCGGTTTGCATGGAAAGCTCGCACACATAGTCGATGGCGAACTTATACTGCCGTGCGATTGAACGTGTGTTGGAGAGTATAAAGCTCGATGGCTGTCTTGGTGTTCTGTACTCTTATGGCCAGAGGTCGTCGAAAGTCAAGAAAATGTTCTTCAGTCTTGTGTGTGTGTGTGTGTGTGTGTGTAAATGTGTTTGCTGAGGATAGGGGGTGAGCTTTCGTCCGAGCGAAGAGACAGCGGAAATTTGGTTGACCGTGAAAATTAACGTTTTATTGAGAGGATATCTTTATTGGACGACAGGATGTTTATGTGTTTGCTGAGGACCGCTTTGATGGAAAAGGCTTCGAGATTAGTGGCTTCGGTGTGTGTACCTACTTGAAATTAATTGCTTTGCTTTTCTAGTGGTTATAAAAAATTGTTGATGAATTTCATACTTTCCTGTTTTATTGGGGATGACAATTATAATTGAATATACATTAACAAATCAGTCATACTTATCAACGTCTGATCGAGCTCACTATTACTACTGATGACCTTTTGTATAGAAATAACTTAAATACTCGCTATTCAATTTAAAATTTTCAAAGGATTTTGCATCGTAGTGATTATTAAAAACTTTTTAACATTTACAAGATCTTCCCTTCCGCAAATAAATTATGATTTTCCAGGAATCAACCTCAAAGCATCACATCCCTAAAAACAGATGGAAATCGACGCAGCACACACACACACACACACACACGCACACGCACACACACAGCATCTAGCGATAAAAGTACTAATTCATTTCACGCAGCTGCTGCAGGAAGGGATTACAGCTTATCCTCATAAGCACCCGTTGATTGGCGCATCAGCACTGACCGAGATTGCGCGTATTGAATGCCGTTTGTCAATCGTCGCCCCGCGATTCCTTCCACCCCCGCACAACAAACTTTCCCACGCTGTCCCGCAGCTACATAGCAACCCCTCACCCCTTTTCCGTGTTCGATGCATCCACCACTGTTTCTCTCTCTCCTCTCTCCCACTTTGGTTCGCAACTATATAATGCGCGAGCTTCCAGCCACTTGCGCACGGAGTATAGAGGGGGTGGAGGGCGATTCCCGAACGTCAGGAGCAAAGAGCAATTATCTCTCCGGCAGCCCGCGAAATTACGGAGAGCGCGCATTGCCATAACCACGTACAATAATATTCGCGTACCGCTGAACCGACCGACCGCCTGGGACCAACTCGAACCCGTCAGTTACAGTGCCTTGCGAAAAGCCGCGCTCTGTTTGCTGGCCGGATGCGTCTTGAGCCTTGTTGCGTCTTTGTGTGTAAAGGGTATAACTATATATACGCGGTGTGCAGGCAGAGCTGCTGTTGTTTCTAGATGTACAAGTTCGTTCGATCTGGATATAAGGTTTTAAAATGAGAAAAATGTCAGAGGTTTTTTTTTTAATTAGATGTACTACTTAGTGGATGCGGAATGAACTTAGCGTGATTATATTTGTCAAAACGTCACGTGCGCGTCACATCGAGTCGAGGTACATTAACACGGGTTTAATTGCATTAAAAGATGTCACTTAATAAGATTTTCCAAATGACGAGAGCATAGTCAGGTGACTTTAGAAAAGCGAGACGCAGGATTGAAAAACTTAGACGAAAATAATTCTAAATGAAATAAGAATCAAAAACTAGAGCAAGGAGTCTAGTACCTCCGCCAGACGGTATAAATCTGATAAATAATCTCGTTCTTGACTCTTTAAACATTGACAATTACAACATCCCAATTTTTGCATTCAACCAAATGCTGATTGTATTAACGAAAATTTTCATGATTCTCCGATCTGTGACAAACGCGCACGAACAGTCTCCATCGTACACAAAGAAAACGCGAAAAAAACTGTGTAAAAACAAGAAGCCAGGAATAATAATCCGCGTAAAAAATTTCTCGAATAGCGATACAATAACAAAACCCGTGGAGACCTCGTGAATCAGGGGGTTCACTCGACCCTCCTTTCTCATTCCCGTGGCTCGGCATTGCAACTAGTTGCGCGAGCCGCTCGTTCGTTATACGAAAATCCGCCGCGGCGGGACTACGGAAGCAGCGAGAGAAAGAGAAAAGAAAAGCAAGTCGCGCGGCGTAAAACAAAAGCAGAGCTTGCCGCTAAAAAGAAGCGCGAGAGGGGCAGCAGCAGCAGCAGCAGCAGCAGCCGCACGTGACAGCGCGCTTAGCCCTGCACCCCCACGCGAGCGCGCTCTCTGTTTCTCGCGTTTAACAATTCGCGGCGCGTCCGCGTTAACAACGTTACGACAACAAGCCCCCGAGTTGTAGAAACTTATAACGAGAAAATAATGAACCCGGCTCACCGGGTCTGCTTGGAATGCGAGTCGGAGTGCCTCTCCAGCGCCCTCTCTCTCTCACTCTTACTCTCGGATGGTTCGCTTCTCACTCTCTTTCCGCTCATTGTCTCCCTCTCTTCCTCCCTTATATTCTATATATTCTACATACCGCTCGGCTCTCTCTCTCTCTCTCTCTCTCTCAATTTCTACGGCTCCTTTCTTTTTATTTTCATAGAGAAAGAGCGAGCACCGCTCGAGACATTCCTCTGATATGGTCTTTCCTTCCTCTCCCTCCTTCTTTCTCGTATAGCGTTAAAACCTCTCCGGCCCTACACCTTTTTAAATTTCTCGGGGATTTCACCCTCGCGCCGCATTCTCCCTCCCTGTGCGTGTGCTTTTTTTCATACTCTCCAGCCAGTTTCATTCGCCGGTTTCGCAGTTGTTGCGCTTATCGCATTTTACCGGGACGTGCGCGCGCTTGGTTCTTTGGCGTTTCATTACCGCTCGGAGCGCATCCGCGTATGTATGTGCGTGTGTGTGTGTGTGTATGTGGGTGGGGGTCCCGTCGCGCGATATTGATATTCTTTTCGAGGGGGTATCGAGAGAGGCTTTATTAAAACGCGCGAGGGCGCGTATTTCGCGAGCGTTGAATTAATTTCGGGGTAATTGTATATTGCTCGGCTGCCCGGCCTTGTGTAACGCTGTTTTATTTTTTGCAAATCTGTCGGGCCTCCAAGAGGGAGATATTAAAACTGCTCGACTTGCTATTGTGTTTGTCAATTATGAGATATATGTTGCCGTGCGTACAGGGATATATACTAATTGGAAATCAAGTTGTTTGTTATCACGGAGAATGGAAAGTATTCGAGACGAAAGAAACTTTGAGCTGTCGTAGATCGTGAAAAATATCGAAGATATTACTGAAAAGTGAAAGCTTGAAATTCGTGGAAACAAAGACGAGTGCAGATCGTGCTATGGAATAAGATTCGGGATCATGAAGGACGACGACCATGACTGTAACGAGTGGAGATCTCTCTTCTCTCGCCCGTGAGTCCGAGCTCTTTTGCACTTGACCTTCTCGAGTATACTTTGAGGGAAAGTCATTTGCATGTCTCGAGATCTCTTGCGAATGAACGAACTCTTGCTTTGAGTGAAAATGGGGAGACAAAGTCTGTCAGAGGTCTATTACTGTTAATCATGGCTGATGGCGCATCGAAGTGCATCTAATTTCAGCTATCCATAAGTGAAGATATCCGAGTTTGGTCAGACATTCACCAACTTCATCGAAACTAAAAAACCATTAATATCATCCTATAGCCACACACACTCACGTACCTACTGCGCACACAATCTGAATAAACTAATACGTCATCCAATAATGTCGCGGGAACGACGTAGTGGCCGTCACAAGTTTCGGGATAGCACACGCAGCCTCGCGATTGCGTTTCTATGCGCATGACCGCACTGTCTATATTTGTTCCATCCAAACAGCCAAACTCCTCATACAGCGTTGCTTCAAAATCCCGGCACAGCTAATAACATATAATATCTCTTGGCTATCTTCATATCGCATCCGCCGACGTGTGAATCACGCTGTAAGCACTGCAATAATAACATCATCCTACTTATCTCTCGTGAATAACATCGCGCCCTTATAACCGGGAGAATATCCGCCGAGTCTCTCGAGCGTATAATTTTTCGTCCCTGGGCAAATTGACCGTTCTTTTCTCTTTCTCTCTCTCTCCCTCTCTCTCTTCCTCCATATTATACATCCTCCTATCCTTTAGCTCTCGCTTCGCGGCTATACAGTCCACAGGGACAAAACTTCCCCAAAAGGGTGTAACTCCACTTCTTTCTCATTTTCACTCGGACCCGCGTGAATTACGCTGTAATTACTTTTAGCGCGGCTGAATATACATATTATACACAGACTAGTCGCGGGAGCATTACACGCACCGCATACACACTGCGCATAAACAAATCTGATGCTACTGTTGTGCACTGGTGGTTTGCGAGCGTCTGGATTTGTTTTCGAGAGATTCTGCGGTTATATTTAAGCAAATAAGACGGAAGCAAGCCAGAAGTATAATATACGTATATCTAATCTGCGTGAGCGCTTAAATGTTGTAGCTTACTCTCTGTAACTGCTGACTCGTGCCGTTTTTAAAGCAAAATTTTGGACGGAGAGCTTAATTAGAAATAACTTTGTACTGACTTTAAATGCACAGTCGAAATAAGTGGGAATTTTTTCCATTTCACAGTTTTACTGCTGGATGTGTTCCAACTGAATTTAGAAGGTTGAATTTAATTTTTATATTTTTTGAAAAGATTACAAATCCTATATTAATCAAGTGTAGGAAAAATAAAACATCTATTTATCGATAACGATAAGTTTCTGCGAAATTCAGAAAAAAAAAACTAAAAGCAGCAAAAGTGAGACGAGATTGTTTTTTGGACTCGTGGAATCCATCGCTCGAATATCGAACATTGAACCATCTCGTTCAGTCTCTTTCTGCTCTTTCATTTATTCAGCTCACTCATTTTTTTTTTATCTTTTCATATGAGTCCGTACGAATTTTTTTCTATTAGGTACATCACAACACGGTCTTTCGATATTCATTTATGCCATGGAGTCAGTGAAATGTAAACAGTCCAGTATATTAACGACCTTGTAAACGCGCAAAAGTATAGTATCAGACACGTTGCGCATTGTTAGCTTTATTCCGCCTGGTCTTTTCTCACTCGAACAACCAGAACATTCAACATTTCCAATTACAAATACAAGTTTCGCTTCCACACGAAACATCTGCGGCTGCAAGAAAAACCTCAAATTGCTTCTCGTCTGCGCGCAGCGACTCCCTTTCTTTTGACCTTCCACGACTCCCCTTTTGCCTTCGTGTCTTTCGATTTCTCTTCTTCTTTTTCGATCTCGTGTGCGATTCGCAATCATTACCAGCTCTCCCCTCTCTCTCTCTCTTTCTGGAATATCTGATCCGCGCTCTGCAACCATATTCGGTCGCGCCTCTTGGAATCCGAGCTCCCCGGATCATCCGGATCCGCGTCTGCGAGCGACTTTTCCAGTGCGTGAGCGCGCGCGATCGAAATGGAAGAGCCGAGCTTTTCTTTTTTGGCCAAGAGTCGCTATATCCAAATCTTTATGGGCTACACCGTAGTTTCTTCAGTTGGATTTGCGGATTCCGCTAGGCGCGCGGAGAAAGTTTCGATGCGCGTTCTCGGAGAAGTTCGGATTTTATTTCGGCTACTGATTTTTTTTACCTTTGGAAATCCAGAGGATATAAGTTATTGAGTTGATTCAATTTGCCGTTGACAAATTATTCGGTGGTACATAAATGCACGATTGATAATTATTAATTTGCAAAAATGTACGAAGCATTTCCATCTATTCATGCGCTTATTTGAATTTAATCATGTATAACTGCGTTGTAAAATATGAAAATTATTAATTAGTTTCAAACAATACCAAGCCATAATTGGATTGCATTGTTGCCTGCAGTATGATAATAATATATGCATTCGGTTTTAACATTAATCAGTGCCCATGATACATACTCAAAAACTAAATTAAAATGAAATTCTCGAAAAAAAAACTAGTAAAACATACAGAATCAAACGAATTTCACGTACAAGATGAACTGATTCTCGGCGCGGCAAAATTTCGATCGGTCGGCCAAATTTTAAATAACAATAGTTCAAAAATTTAATTAAAACAGCGCCTGGATCGCCAGGAATTTCACCAGTAGACAGATGGAGCGAACGCGCGTGCACCCACCATTTCCTCCTCTCTTTCTCTACCTTTTTGGTTCGAGCGAAAAAAAAGTCACATCGAGAGGACAAAGACAAGCTCGCGCGCTCGCTCTCTCTCTCTCTCTCTCTCTCTCTCTCTCTCTCTTTTTCAGTAGATTCCAGGTTTCGCCGGGTCACTTTTTGGTTTTTCCCCACGGCACACTTTCGGCCGCAGTTCTCGCGGCTGTCGATTGCGCGCGTGCGGTGTACGTGGCTCTCGACCGTTCGCACCCGCAGCACTAAACGCGCGCGCGTGTGTGTGTGTGTGTGTGTGTGTGTGTGTGTGTGTATGTGTAAGCCAATATCGCTCCTGCCACGTGAGAGAGATGCGACGCGTTCTTCCGGAAAACTCACCGTTCCTCTCTCGCTCTCGACTTTTCTCAACTTTAGAGAGAGGGAGAGAGTGACGTCGCGCTCTAATAGCCTATATGTAGCACCGCTCTCCCGAGATAATCTCTGGCATTAGTCTGGCCTCTCGATCCTTGATATCGCCGCGACTTTTTACATTCACTGCGGGCTCCCCCTTTTTACAGTCGATGCGAGAACCGCCGGACAAAGGACGCGAAGGTTACAGGAGGCCCACTCGAGTAAAGTGCTGCGATGCTGCTGAGGTTTGGGAGCTGTTATGGGCTGTGTATAGTTGGAGGCTGGGATATACTCTGCTACGAGAGGCTCAAAAGATGAGATTCCTTTGGGAAGAAGATGCTCTTTTTGTACAAAGGTTATATACAGGACACTAATTCAACGGAGGAAGAAAGAGAGAGAGAGAGAGAGAGATGCCTTCAGCTGTGTATCGATTCGACGGGTGGGAACTTTACAGCCTGTCCGACGGCGCTGTCCTTTTTATTCTTGACTTATCGGGGCATTTATGGATGGGTTCCTTGTGACAGCTGGAACTTCATGGAATGGATTTTTCTGCTGGTGTATTGGAAGCTCGAACGCGACAATCAATACTGTGGTCCAGGAGTGTACTATATAGCATTGGTTATTACTGTAACTTTGTATTTTATTGTATTAAAGAATGATAGTAAAAGAAAAACAGATATAACGTAATAAGAGACTCATAAATTACTACAAGCTAGACTAATAGTCGGAAAAGTTTCTAGCACGATTATCGTTATGAAAAGAATAGAAAAACTTTGGATTGGCATTATTTTCAGCCCCATTACGAAGTGAAAGCAAAAAACGAAATCAAACTTGCGAAACTCGCTTAAGTAGATTTAGTTATGCTAAACTTTGGATTTAATTATGAGTACTTTTTCAGGCTACACGTAATAATAGCAGAAGAGTATATCGCGTTTGTTGTAGTCAGCATTTATCAATTTAGATTAATCGCTCAAAATTTTACAAAAGTTTTGTTGCAGCTCAATAGTTTATCTTAGAGCCACGCTTATAAAATGCACAGAGAATTCAATTTTCTTGTCCATCCATGAGTTGCAGCTCACTATTCTGCCTTTTCGTTCGGATTTCAACTTTGTAAAAACTCATTAAAACTTGATTGAAATTCAAACGAAGCTGCGAAAAATATCCACCATAATACATTGAAAAAATGCAATAAAGGCACGCTACCTTACACTTTCAAATTTCTGCATTTTCTAAATGCTTTGAATTTTCAGTATTCTCATATCCTTTATCGTCGTAGTCTACCTTTCAATCAAGCGCTTGAAAGAGAACGAATAATACTGGGATATAGAGAACAATTCAATAACGAAAAAAAATATTCGTAAAAATTTGAAAACAGCATAGCAAGAAAAATCAAAATCCCTCGAACTGCTGACTGAACTGGATGCATTATTATATATATCAATATAATTTATCAATAACAATCGTCTATTTTCCACGAATTTGTCGATTATAATTCACCGCCGTGCTTTATCTACCCGCTCATTCAGCTCTGCGGTTTTCTCTTCGCGGCGATGACAATAATAACGAGAATCGACGAGAGCACGAAAGCGGAACGGACTAGACTTCCAAGCCGCCGTGTAATTATTTCGAATGCGCGACATGTTTCAATCCGTCGCACACGAAAATCCAGTCGCTCGGTATCTCTCGTTTCAATATAATCCTTTTGCGGTTTCTCTCTCACGCTGTCTCTCTGTGGCCCTTGGCCTCTTGTCACCTCGCTCTCTCACTCTTATTCGCTTTTGGCATCCTGTCTCGCTCCCTTCGCAGACAACTTTGCGAGAGTTATCAAAGTTTTAATCCGCTACTCGCTCGCCTTGTCTTCTCTGCTTGTGGCGCAACTGCTTTGCCTTGCTATTCTTGCTCTCCTCTCTCGACGTATAATCAGCTGCTCTTTCACTAAGTGGAAAACACAGAGGATTAGGGTGATGATATTACTCCTAATTGTTTCTTTTTCCTCCCCATAAAGATATGTTTCGCCTGAAAACAAGCATACATAACACGTATATTCCAATAATTAAATTATTAATATGAAATCTACTCTTGTACGCCAACGCATGTTATATAATAATTATCGCAAAATCATTATAACGTATATGGGGTTGACGTAAAATTGTATTCAGCCAAAGCACAATACCAACCACAAGTCCAATTACAAATTTATTCGGTCGCTCATAAGGATCGAAAATGTTCGATTATCGATTTCCCCCTATAGTACACACAGATCCCGGATAATACAGGAGCCCCTTTCCCGCAGCAATCGCATCGGTATATAGCGCATCGATGTTCTCTCCTCGCTCGTTCATTCATTCAGCACACCTCCAGCGCAGATATCTATCCGTCGTCGCCGCGTCGTCTTACCCGCGCTGATACCCACAAATATATCCGCAGATAGCATTCACTCCTCCTTCTATATACATCGAGAACATAGACTCCGCGTCAGATGCTCCTTCGCTACATCATCCTCTCTCTCTCAGAGAGTCTCTGTGGTGTCTTGTCTCCGCACTCAGTATAGCGACGATTCCTGCGGAGGTACATAAAATATATAACGACCAAAAGTGGCAGCCGCGGTCTCCCGGATTGATCTCATCTTTGAATTTTTCACGCGCGACCCGTCTCGGCGTGTCGACGAAAGCTGCCACCGCTGCGTAGAAAAGAAGGGGACGAGAGCAGAAAAAAAGAAGAAGATAGAGGCTGTAAGAAGACGAGGATCAGAATGATGAGGTGTCGGTGCCGTCTCGAATATATGTAAACGCGTGTCGCGCGCGTCGAGTCTCGGGACCTCTGGCTTTTCCTATAGCAGAGGAGTCTCCCCCCAAAGCCTCCCCCTCGACGCTTCTATCTGGATTCGATCTGATTCCGTAATCCATTCCGGATACCAAGCCAGCCCGACGTCACGACAGCCTCTTTGCAGCTCGAGGCAGCCGCGCGCTGAGAGGTGGAAGGAACATCAGTCTCGCTTCTGCCTTCGCTCTCTTTCTCTCTCCTCTCTCTCTCTCTCTC
>UCQR01100015.1:0-24783 GCA_900474235.1 Cecidostiba semifascia | reverse complement strand
ATTTGAATTATATAGGTGCTTTGAAAACTTGCGCTTGCAGTGAAAAATTCATCGCGATAAAACTCGCGTCTATATATGTATGTATATATGCGCACACACGCGGGAAAAGGAGAAAGTTGTCTACTTTTTACAACGCGATCTGACAAGTATTTCCATACGAAGTTTTTTGCTTTACAAATACATATTCCGCAAGATTCATTTCGTATGCCATTTATTCCGATACGCGTATCTATACAGAGTGCAGTTTGCTTGCCTAGGATTTGACGTTTGGGGGATTTCGAAATTTGCATAAATTATACACCACCGATAGGACGCGTGTAAATACGTTCACTTTTTCATCGTTGCGTCATATAATACTATCGTTATAATTAAAAAGCCGATTGACAGATGCCGAGATAAACATTTATACGAATTTGTATATCGACGTTATAAATGCGTATTATCCAAATAAAATCGCGTACTTATACATTTTTCATCAGCGAATATAAGTAAAAAGCTGCTGATGCATGAGCTTGAATCTATAACACCGAGATCCAATTGCATGAGAATGACAGAAGGGTCTCCGGGCAAAGGAAAAAAGCGCCGCGGCTATTGGGTTATACGTTTTTCCAGGTCACACGGCTTTCTCAGCTCCTCTCGCGGAGGTAATTTTATTGCGAACTCGCCGAAGACTCGAATTGTCTTGAAAGTTGCGGGCCGAGTTAAAAATAACGGCGTCGTCGCGCCAATTTAGCTGCATAAAATCCGAAAAGTCCTTCGTTACAAAAAAAATCGACCGCAGGAAAAAAGAGGGAAAGAGAACAGCGAATCCGTTTAATTAAAAAAAGCTCGTAAATCTGAAAGCAGCACAAAGGGCAGTTTTAATATTTGACATTTAAAAAAAAAAAGGAGAAGAAAAACCGCTTGACAGCCCTGTATATTTTTCATTCACTTTCTACAGCTCTCAACGTAAAAAAAAAATACAGCTCCACTCTCATTTCAATTGAAATCCCATCGTTCTAAGGAATATACTGCTCGTTTAGCCCTGTAAATTTCGACTGTATTCCCTCTTGCAACGGAAACGAATCGGCGCGCATCAGCTTATCCGGAAATCATCGAATTATACATCGACAGAAGCAGCAAAGCTTCTCGATATGGGCTTGGGGGAAGAGTATGGGTAACTCGATAACCCTATAACTCGATTCGCGAGTAGCGCTAGCTATCAACTCGATTGCCCAGGCGATGGGGTTCAGTTTGCTGCGCGGATATCTGACCGGCTGCAGCAGTTTTCGTGTGTGAGGGCTGAGGTTGTTATAATACGCCGAGAGGATTGCGAGAGAGGCTGATGGTTACACTCGGTAAACGGTTTGTGTGGTGTGGGGAAGGACGAAAGTGTTGTTTAGATTGGGTTGTCTCGGAGTTTTTTCTTTTCTTTTTTTTTTTTTATGAAGCGTTCATTGTTATGGGGAAATATTCGGAGAATACACTTTTATGAGGTTAGAGATATGAGAAAAGATAATTTTTTTCTTTCACTCTTTTTCTTCGGTATATTGAATCGTTTTTGCTATTACGCTTTTAGATTCACATCATTGCAACTTGTTGCTCAAAGAATTTCAAAAAAATTTAGCTTTCCTGATATGAGCTGATAGAAATGAACAAACTCCCTATATAAATTATCTCCGCACAAACCCTATAATTACACAGTCAATTCCAATACCTCCGCCGCCGTGATTATACAACATAGCGCCAATCGCGATTACCCTCAAACACGCATCAGTATAATGTATTCCTCCGTTGGAGATCGATGAGCCAAACTCGACTATCTCTCTCTCCCAGCAACAACAGGAACGTTTAGGCGTTATATAACACAGAGAGCCCGGTTAATCGGACCATAACAACACAGAACGTTCTCTCTCCTCGCTCATCTCTCTCTCTCTCTCTCTAGCAAGTATAAAGTAATCGCGGTTCTGCTGCTGTTGCTGTTGTTGCTCTGGCCATATTTGCTAGGCCGCTGCACTGCAGCCTGTGAGTTTCTGATTTTCCTCGAGAGCAGCAGCAGCAGCAGCGGTTCTGCGGACAGAGCAGCCGGAGGTAATTAAAATAGATGTAATTACCCGCGCACTTGGCTGCTGTACCCTCTCTCTCTCTCTCTCTCTCGTTAAACGCTGGTAGCAGCAGCAGCAGAGAAAGAGAAAAAATTAATAAGCGCCACTCCGCTAATTACACGTGGCGCGCTCGCTTGGCTTTTCATGAATAGCCGCTTTATTTTCATCAGAGAGAGAGAGAGAGAGGGCTAATCCTCGCGCGCAGAGAGGCTCTTTTTTTTTCATCCGTCGCGAAAATTTTACGCCGGATTATTTCGAGAGAGAGCAGGTTTTCGCGACTATGAGAATATACTATATTCTAAAATGGTTTCGTCGTTTATTACTGCTGCTATATACTAGAGCGATGTATATAGCCGAGAGGGAAGACGGGTAATCCGTCAATACGACGAAGCTCTCTCGTGACCGCAGTAAACGGTGCAGGAATTCCTCTCTAGAATCCGTCCAGCCGCAACGGAAGGATTTATTCGCTCTCTCGGCGTCTTGCTTATTAATCATCGTCCACAACCGCAGAGCTAACTCTGAAGAATTGGACCGTGTGGCGTAATATCCCCCGTGCCCTTTGTTCTGTGTTGTATAAAGCTTTGTGGTACATACTCGTCTTCATTTTCGCCCGATTACAACGCGCGAGAGCCGTTTTCACTCGATGCGCGGTGTGACCCACTTTTTTGACTCACATTTCAGGTTATTTTCGAAAAAAAAAAAAAAGTTTGATCGGGAATTAAATTCGCGGTTTTCTTGTTTAATTTAATTTCCACGTTAACTGATCTGATTATTCGTCGCCGCCGCTGGTGATCGATGTAACGATCTTCCATCTTTTTTTCATTTGTCATACACTCGTGAATCCGGAGCTTGTAAGGCTGTATGAATTATTCGCGAGGATATGGATATCGATGAGTTGTCAAGCATGAATAATTTGCATATTGAATACTATTCTTGGTGTCCGCGCCGTGTAATAGGTATTAGAATCTGGAAACTATATACATACAACTGAATTGAAACGATCGTAGTTGTGTCTACATATAAAAAATTTAGCATAAAAAAACCTTCGCGGAAAATCATATAAAGCGAATCTCACGACGGCACAGCTGTGTCTCGCGGAAAAACTCGACGCGTGTGGGAGTGTAATATACATACAGCCTCTCCTCACAGAGCGTCGTTGTTGCGGCGCTCACTACGCCGCGATATGAAAGTGCATCTTTATATCTCCCTGCTGACCCTGAACTTCTATACGCGTTGCACGTCCCATTTAAATTCCAATAAGTCATCGCCGTCACTGCCGCAATAACATCAGCGGTGGTGACTTAACAGCCGCCGGTGTGTCTGTATATACTGCTGCTGATGCTCCTTTTTTTTTTCTCTATATATACTCCCTCTTCTTTCGCGCGCGATGCTGATGCATCACTTAATCATCGCCGCGAGAGTGTTTATTTATTATCGTCGTCAACTGCTTGTTTTCTCAATAAAACTTGAGCTTCTCTCGTACGTCTGATTTCTCTCTCGTGTTATTATTATTATTATTATTATTATTATTGCGTGTGTCGTGTTATGTATACCTACGTCATCGTTCGCGTAATGTACATCTCATCAGTTTTTCCCGAATACATAGACATTCATTTTCCAAATCGTCGCTGTCTTTATACGAGGAACACACCACACACGTGTACAACAACAAATGACGCCTGTATATATGTACGCGCATATGTATATAAGACGTGTATTATCCTACGGCGCATATATTCTCCGCTGTATATATACGTGCGTTACGTAATATACCAAGAGTGGGTCATTGTTACCCGCGCGCGCGCGCCTCTTTTGAACAGTCAAAGAAGAAAAATAATGCATTTTCGAAGAGAAAGCGCGTGGGCGAAGCTCATAATTGCGAAGAAGAATCAACGACGCAAGCAGTTACGAATTTCGTCATTGTGTATATATGTGTGCGCGCGCGCGCTCGTAAAGACCCTCCGAAACGTTTTTAAGAGTGTATATATATATATATATATATGTGTATACAGCCCCGTATAGAGTGTAACGAGACCCCTATAAATCCCGACTAAATAACAGCCGAGGCGTGAGCGCGTCGCGGCAGTCAATCTCTCTCTCTCTCTCTCTATATATATGTATGTACATATACCTCTACTATATGTATATACGGAGACGAACTGTCCCGGAGTGTAATCTCCGCGACGCGTTCATTTTTACGCACCTCTACTCGCGCGCGCGCGAATTGCTGCCCTCCTGCGGGATATGGGTCGAGATAAGGGCAATCGATGTGAAGGGGTGACCTTGCGACTGTATATATATTCTCGGTTTCGATCGTCAGAGCTGCTGGCTGGTGCCTATATAGAGAGGAGGAGGCTTATATGGCATAGAGAGTATTTTTCCTCGAAGCTATAATGGAGAAGCGATAAGGACTTATATATTTAGAGAGAGAGAGAGAGAGAGAGAGGAGGGGCTCTGTATATTTATTATCAATAAAGAGAGGATCCTATTTTTATCAGGAAATTGCTATTCCAGCTATTATGGCTTTTAAAGGGGGTGATCAGCCCCAGCCGCCTGATATGCAGTAGTGGATATTTTTATTGTTTTGCATTGCTGATTTATACTCGAAGCTATTTTTGTATGATAAAAATGCCGCGCTGGAATATTTCAGTGCGATGATGGGGGATTGCGTTATTTTTCTTCTTTTTTTTTTATTGTAGATTGGAAACTTGATGCTCTTATAGCTATATGTATATGGGTGCTCAACGCGGATAATCAACCTAATAATTTAGTATATCGTATAACGTTATATTATGCATATAAATCAGTGAGAAGCGACAAAAATCGCGTGAATATTATTATTTATGACGATAGTCTATAATATACAAGAATCATGTTTTGTTTTTAACTTCGATAAAAATTCAAATATCTGTCGATTATTATCGATTGACAAACGAGTTCTCTAATACAGCAATGCGAGCGTATATAATTCGTAAACGAATAACTCATCGATCTCCGCGATCAAAGAAAAAAATCCATACCTTTTTTTTTAATTCGTATGCTAAAAAGCCGCCTATACGGCCATTAAGAGTGTCCGCTCGATAAATTTCCGAAAATTGAGCAAACCCCTCTAATATATATGTATATCGTGATGTGTCGGTAAATCGATTAGAAGAGAAAAATAATCACCACAGTTGACCGATAAATATCCCGCAGCGAACGTGATCAAGCTCTCTCTTATATAGTATTATACACCTCTCGTGTGTACAGAGGCAATATATACATATATACAGCTATATACACACATACGTAAACGATAGGTAGTGCGTTAATCAGCGACTAGGATCTTAAGGTCCAACTTGTCAGCCGAGCCATGAGTTATCGCGCGCATATATTTAGATCTCATCTATTGGTCGTATGGTGTTGGTAGCCGAGGCGCCATTACGTCCCCCGCATATATACACTGATGCTTGCGAGCCATAACTCAGGTAGAGAGAGAGAGAGAGAGGACCTCCCAGGCCTCTCTGCTTTGCATAATACCCTCAGCGCACGAAAGTACGCCTGTGTACTTATATAAGTAAAAGCTCAGAGGTTATTTCGAGGAGGTATTGGTTTGAATTCTTTTTTTTTTTTAATTTTTTTTAGAGGAAAGATTGTCGATACACACACGCGGTAGAGACTTTTATGAAGTGGTCGCGGCGAGTTTGTTCTTATTATATACCGGCGTAAATGGAAGACACTTAATTTTGGTGAAAAAAAAGAAGGATGGAATTCGATTTTACAGTTTCGAGAACTGATATTATATCGGGTTATTCGCGGGAATTTAATTGGCAGGCGGGCTATTTGAAAAAAGGCTATATACTCTCGGAATATAACCTGGTTATGTATCTGGTTGCGTCAGGACTATTTTGAAAAAAATCTATGTCGAAACGGCAAAAATAGTGACTCGATATAAGTGTCATTACAGAAATATACCAACTTTTATAATTAATCTTCATTTTTTTATCAAAAACACCAATCGTATCAACCTATCACACAAAGAAGCTTTAAATTAAAACCCCACCACAAAGCAGCATCGACTCTCTCTCTCTCTCTCTCCATACTTGTTGATCTCAGATCCGGTATACATATCCACCACCCCCGCAATTAATCTCAGAACGCCACATCGACCATCGGCTTTCTGTCCCCGTTTCTCTTGATTAGCCGCGTTTGTCTCCTCACCCCCACACACACACACATACACTCGTCAACACGCACGCGATCACGCTCGCTTGGAAAATAAAAATTTCTCAGCAGGAAGCATCAGCGGCGCGTCACGCGCGACGTAAAGCAAACTTTACGAGCTTTACGTTCTCTCTCTCTCTCTCTCTCTCTCTTTCTCTGGCATAGCAGTTTCATTACTCGTCGCGCGAGAGGAGGAATCGGCCTGTAATAATACAAGATTCTTCCGAATTTATCGAGTGGATGTTACTCTCCAGTAATTTTATACTATATCTTTTATATACTGATGCACATATAGAGGGGCGAAAAAGAGTTTAGACGACGAGAGATCGGCCCAACTCCAGAGAACAAAGTCGTATATGTATAGGCAGTATAAGTACGTTACATAGAGAGAGAGAGAGAGAAAGCTAGCCCATAGAGAGGATTTGAGAGTAGTGGCCGATGGTGCACAGGTAGTTTGACAATGCTGCTCGCGCGAGAATGCAGCTAGAGAGAGAGAGAGAGAAGGAAGACTAAATTGCTGACTAGAACGCTCTCTTCTACTGGTGTGTGTCTGGCTTCGGCTTGGCTCGATGCCAATCTCTCCGGAGAATCCCGCGCGTAGCTCCTGCGCATTTATACATGGAAATGAGCGAGCGAGTAGCCCTCAGGATATATACTATATAGGAGGTGGTATATGGTGGCGCACAGCTGCGCAGTCCAGAGAGAGAAAAGCTCTCTTTGGACTTGATCCCCCGCACGTCGGAGATGCGATGCTCTCTCTTTTTCTTTTTTTTTTTTCTATTTGGGAAAGCTTTGTTCGGTGATTTAAGTGTCTTTGGGGTTTGTTAAGGTGGTGGTGTGCTGGTTGGCTGATGGCTTGAAGACTTTTGGGGGGAAGAGTAGGAACTAGTTTGAATGGAATCCGCAAGCTCAGATGTTTGCGGTTTGAGAGTTTCCGAGAGTAGGGAGTGTAGACTATACTGCTGTTTGGATTCTGACGCGACGACCAGTTCCCCCTCGGACAGATCGATCATTTTTTTTTTTTTTTCAATGCTGACTTTGATTTATTTGTGTGCTGGGTTATATTGAATATTCCGTTTTTTTCGTCTGTTACAGGTGAGTTTCGACGATAGTTTTAAAAAAAAATACACATGATAATAGTGTACGCACAACCGTATATATAGCAGAAATCTAGAAAGATCTAAATAATAATAACTAATATATATATACAGTCCCCCGACTGTAATTTCGGCTCTAAATCACACATAAGCAGAGCGCCGCGAGCAAAGAGAGAAAACCACCAATAACTGCAGCACATTATACCCAACTCTACACACGTATATCTATATATACACATGTATATCTCCCCGATATACTCATTGGCTGGTAGACCCCTGGAGCTGAACACATCGACGTCGTCGTGGTTTCGTACAGAACCACACTACCTTCGGTCGCTCGCGACGACGACGAGGATATTGGTCCCCCGCGAGAGACAGAGAGAGCTTGCAATCTCTTGATGGCATTTGACGATTCGCCCGCGGCAATTTCGGCGGTTCAGATCGTCGAAGGAGACAAGCTTAATGGATATCGGCTTAATATCTCTCTCTCTCTCTCTCGGCAACGGTACAGCCGCTCATGAACCGCCGCTGCACACTTGCTTAATACCTGCTCTTATACATATATATACGACGAGCCTATACGGCTGCTGCTGCTGCTGATGCTACTACTACTGTGTGACGCGCCGCTATATACCGAGGACGGTTAATTAAAAGCCACTGCAAGCTCTGCTGCTAGCTGTGAGAGCACGTGACGATTCCAGCGCTGAATTTCGGTGTATTATATGATGAAAAAGAGAATATAAGCAGCCGGGTGCGAATTGCGTTTTTAATTGTATGTATATCGAGAGCGATATAATTATTTCCTATTATCTTTATATATACAGATAATATTATACACGAAGAAACAACCTCGACGATATCGCTCAAGCTCATCCGATTGAATTACATAATATTAACTCTCGCGGTTTACTTCATTAGCGTGTCGTCGGAAATCCAGTCGGCACCGCAGCAGCTTCAACATCACCGTATATGCTAATGACGTCTCCCTCTCTCGTATCGGCGTCTCTCTCTCTCTCTCTCCCGCTATGCATAGCAAACGCTCACACTGCACTATATACATATATACACTCCCCCTTGCGCGAGTCAAAACACTTTACCCCCGTCGTCTTATCAAATTTTCAGAGAGAGGAAAATTCCGCTTCCCTCTCGTACGACAAACGCATTCCTCTCTCTATTATACATAATATACACACACCGTCGGCTCTGATGGAAAATTAAATTTCCCTCGGCTGCTGATACATTTTTTTTTACACATGTGTATATATAACGCGCGTACACGAGTATATAGGACAATTTTCGGCTCCTCTCCTTCTCGTCGAGAGAGATAGTAGAGAGAGAGAGTGAGTCGGTGGGTTGACGTAGTTGAAGCCTTGTTAGGGTTAGATTAACGGCCGGGTGTTGCTGTCGTCCCAGTTTAGCTCACGGCAGTGGGATAAGGGAGGCGGGTAATTAACGCTGCTGCTGCTGCTGCTGTAGCAGCACACACCGATTCCCCTCAAATTATGCGCGCCCGAAAGATGTTTTACGAGCCGACGGAGCTTAATGAAGTAGTCGCGGCGGCTGAGGGTATAAAAATCTCCGCGACGAGAGAAGTGCCCTGTCTGTATATTGCGGCGCTGTAATAATACTACTCGTCTTTTTTTTTTTTACGAGGGACGGATATAGTTATTATTATTGCGAGAGAAAAGGAGATTATGCTAATGCGGGCTCCTTTTGTCGCCGCCAGCTCGTAAACTCGCGGCGGCGTCGTTGTCGTCTCTCTTTTCGAGCCAATGCCATTATTATATAGCTATACGCACGCGATTCCCTCGTGTATATATAGCCGATCGTTCTTAATTCGGAGCCGCGAGAGTAAATAACGAAAAAAAGGAGCTGCCGTCTTTATCTCTCTCTCTCTCTGTCGTTCTCTCACGTGCTCTCATCCTCACAACTTCTTCTTCTCCTTCGCACTACACGTTCTCGAGGCAGCTCGCGTGAAGGAATTTTTCGGATGCATATGTATATATATAGGACCGGCTCTCTCGATTTGTCGATTGTAAGATATCCTCTCTCGTCGTATTATTTTTTTCTTTTTTATTTTCGCACCGAGCGAACTCGGGGCATGGATTATTTTATTTATTTTTTTTTTTTTCTGTAGCGTCGGTTCGAGAGGCCGCTTTTAAAATTTTATCGCCGTGTGCAGTGTAACGT
The DNA here is from genome assembly GCA_900474235.1 of Cecidostiba semifascia. Taxonomy (NCBI): domain Eukaryota; kingdom Metazoa; phylum Arthropoda; class Insecta; order Hymenoptera; family Pteromalidae; genus Cecidostiba; species Cecidostiba semifascia. The sequence continues at coordinate 15,209 of UCQR01100015.1, read as the reverse complement.
TGTTAGAGAGACAGAGAGACGAGAGCTACGTGGCGAGCATAATGAAGCCGCGGCTGCGGGTGGAAAATTAAAAACACTCGGTGAATATTAAGGGAGCTGCTTGTTCTCTGCGTTAAATGTAAATAAACGTCCGGCTTTTTACGGCTGGCTAATTCTTTTTTATTTCTCTCTCTCTCTCTCTCTCTCGCGCGCCTGCGGGGGGTGAACGCGCGAGCCTGGGGTTATTTGGTATGACGTGGGTTTTGAATGTATGTGTACGTAATTTTGTTTGGGCTGTGAATGTGATGTGATACTTGTTGAAGTTACTTTTTTTGGATTGCAAGTTTTGTGAAATTGTATATTGGTTACAGAAGGGCCGTGATGAATAGTCCTTTCGTTTATCGGTTTTCTATCGAGAAAATTTCACGCGCGTTTTGTAAAAAAAATTAATTGACTGAAATGTGGAGTATCTTTGAAATTACATTTGATTGCATCAGGCATTCAAGTATTTAAAAAAATGTGTTGTACATTTCTTTTTGATTTAACCCAATGATTCGAAATTCCGACCTCAAAATTTTAAATTCTTCACTTTTTCTGAATAATTTATCGACAAAATATACTTATCCAATGCTCTGAATAAGTTTGAATGCGCAAACAGAAAAGGATATTCAAGATTCATACATTTGTGAAAGACACTCAGGGCAAATTCCAAGCAAACAAGACAACAAACGTTGTACAGTATATACAATAAAATATTCAATTCAGTTCGTGCAATTAAAATCATTCCCGTCATTTAACTGCCTAATCAAAGATGTCACGCGGTTTTTCAGCTCGAAAGCTCATGTACAGATAATACGGGAAACGTAAAAAAAAAAAATTCGATCACAATCAACAAAACGCGAGCAGAACGTAGCACGACTGTCAATTATCCGAAATTAGTTCATCAGCATCGAGAGAATATCGGACAGCTCGACCGACTTTGTGTGTATATTATTTTCGCCGAATTGAGCATCGCGGTGACAAAAGCCATCGCGAAAAATTCACTTTGCGTCCAATTCATCGCGATATGCCCTATATATACTCTACTTTTTTTTTAAAAATTCTCTCTATAACCTTGATCTGCATATCTCGCGAGACCGGGTCAACCTTCGCTATAATAGACACACTCATACACACACATACTATCCCAAGGCCACTATATACACTGGCACGTTTCCCAACTTTTTATTTACCCTTTCGAAGCCACCCACGCAGCCGCTCCAAAAAAAAAGAACGACTCTCTTTAATCCCCCCCTCTTGTAAACACACGCAGCTATTATTTTTTCAAGTGACGAAAGCTCTCCTCTCGCTTTTAAAAATACGACGCGGGCTATAAATCATTGGCTCGAAAATAGCGGCGCGTTTTCTCCATTAGTATATAGAGGGACGACTGCAACAGCAGCAGCAGCAGCAGCAACTGGACTCTTGGCTCGATGCCAGGCCTCGTGTTGTTATTTTTCCGAGATTGAGCATGCACGTGGCTGATTCATGAGCCGCGTTGCAGCCCTCGGGGGATTTTGGAAATCCGCAGCGTAGCCGGTTTCTTGAGGCGAAATCGTATGCTGCATCGAGAAGGGCTTTTTGCGTGTGCGCCGAGAGTTTTTTTCTTTTCTTTATTTATTTATTTTTTTTTTTGGGAACTCACTGGAAAGAGAGTGGAAAAACGTTGCGGCAGCGCATGAGAGGGAGGTTAATGATCGTTGCGGAGGAGGAGTTTTTGCGGCAGCGTTGCGCGCAGGGAATTTCGCGTATAGCTATCGCTGCGAGGGATCTTTTACGCCGAGAGGTTTAAAACTCGTGCGCGCGCAGCTTTCTGTGTTATTGTGGATTAATATTTTCGTTTATTTTTCCTCGCGCTTAGGGATTTTGCCTTTTTGTCGAGGGAGATTTTGTAATTAAATGCAGCATTAATTTTTATTCGCAGCTATACGCGCGTATGTACATGCAATTCTTTTATATGCACTGAAGCTATGTATAGTATAAAAGCCGAGTTAAAAATATACCAGCTCTGCGCAGTAAAACTGCTACACCGAAATTCCGCTCTAGACGCGATCTTTCAAAGGATTAATCGCAGCGAAAATAAAAAATCGTATCGGTTACGTGTCGCGCGCACTCTGTCAAAGAAATCGTTTAAAATCTAAAAAAAAAAAAAAAAATCCGCGACACGATAAATAAAGAACAGCAGCAGCAGCAGAAGATTAAATTCTCTCGCGCGCGAGCATCATACCTCGTCGCGTATACATGGAAACTGTCGAGGAGATTTTTCAGCGCATATAACGTGAATCAGGAGCGATGGCTCAATTCTGCCGCGAGAGATTGACTGGCGCCTCGGTCCTATCTATCTTCCATACATATTACTCGCGCAGCCTTCGATTCTCATTTTTCTCGAGCTGCTGCTACTGCTGCTGCTTCTCTCGTGCGTGATGCAGTCTTTCTTCTTTCCAGACAATCTCTCTGCTCTCTCTCGGAAACAATCTGTGTATACACACACTGTGGTATAGGCTGTAATTGACTCGTCGTTCATCGAAGGACGGGTGTAATATTTTTTTACGATCCGGATCCTCATCAATCCTGTCTCTCTTGTTGTTATTGTTTTGTATACACATGCGGGCCTCAAGGTCGAAAAAAATTTAGTATGCCAAAAGCTTGTCCAACACAATATATTGCGTGTGTGTGTGTGTGTGTGTGTGTGTGTGTGTAAACTGGCTTTGTATCCTAGGCTGCTGGGGTGTATAGCTATCGGAGCCCCGGCAAAAGTGTTGCAATATTTCACAGTGGCTATAAATGGAAAGTAAAGAGACTTTTATCTCGAGCACAACCACCGCGCACCACGACGTAAAAATTATTGCGTGCCGAAGCTTGCCGCGCGGATTTTCTTCTCTCTCTCACTCTCTCTGACCGCGCCTGACTTTTGTTTCTCGCGCTGCGCGCTCTAATTTTCTCTGCGCGCACACACACATACACACAAGGCTCTTAAGTTTTATAACACACGAGGATTTTCTGAAAGACGGAGACTTTTACGCGCGGAAAAACTGAACGTTTATTTAGTTATTATAAACACGCGTTCGACGATTTAATTATATATTATATGCGATGATAAAATAACAGTCATTTGGAAAAAAATTTATCGGATAGAGCGCTATAGCGAATTACGCGGGTGAGTAGATTGTATGTGCGTGATGCTTGTGTCGAATGAGTATTGAGAAAGCCCGCCAAATCGGCGCCATCAATTCCGAGCGATCGAGTAGTCTCTCTCTCTCTCTCTCCTCGCGATTGCCAATTAGCGCGGCGAACAATTTAACAATTTTGCCTCTTTTTTTTCCTCTTCTTTTCCCAATATCAAAACATTCCGTGGCCACTTCGCGTTTCCAATTTCGACCGTCCTTTTTTTTTTTTTTAGTCAGTAGGGCCACTCTATTTTTCCCATTTCCATCGGTTATTTTCCAGGAGCACTCACTCGTCCCGTCAAATTTGTTTTTTCGCGTCTTTCTCTCGACTGACTTTTATTTTCGTCGGCTTTAATGCACGTATGTATAGAGAGAGAGAGAGAGAGAGAGAAAGAGAATCGAACTTTTCCATTGAACGAGAGTTATTTTGTTTATTATTGCCGTTCTTATTTATCCGTCACACTCAGCAGGGAGTTGGAAATTGATGAAAAAAAAACCGAGATTTGGCAGTGTTTGCTTTTTATTCGATTCCTGGACAGTATATAGTAAGACACATTGAGAGAAGAGAATTTTGGAATCAAAGAATTCTCGTGTTGTATAAGAAAATTGTTAATCATTTATCCAACAATGATAAAATTTACATTCGTATTAAACAAACTTTATCGATTTACTATATTAATCCCGTTCCGTTTCCTCACGGAATAAAATATTTATCTGACTACTACAAAAAATTTGGAACAATAATATCCGCGTGAACCTCAAACAATTCTCCCTTACCGCAACAATACTTTCTTTTTCTCGCAGTATAACTAGCATATACATATCTCCCAGTAGTATATGCCCGCGCGATATGACGAACGATCTCCACGGGCCTACTTCAGATCTCCAGGATCGGAAATTCAAAGTTCGCATAGCGAGTTTTCTCTCATCCTCTTGTGATGAACGAGCGCAGAGCGCGGCGGCGGCGTTGCGCGTATAAATCTTATAAGAGAACGCTACTGCAGCATCAGCAGTAACAACAATGCAACGCCCGTTTTCTTCGCCGCGAAACGGAGATATAAGAGTTGCGATGAAGGAGAGAGAGAGAGAGAAGTTGGTATATAGTGTACAGCGCCATAAGAGCGTGGAAGTAGGTAAGATGATTTCCCAAGCGGTCCTCTCTCGGCAGCTCTATTTAATCGCTGGGATGATTCGCCGACGCTTGATTGCATCGCGTGAGAGAGAGAGAGAGAGAGTTTACTTATTATCTTGAGCTTGTTCTTGGAGGTTTGGTGAGAGACAAGTGAGTTTCTTGGAATAGGGATGATTGTTGGGTGTAACGAGAAGTTTCGCGCTTTGCTTGATGATGTTTATTAATTGAGCCGATCCAGGTATAATATGTTTGTATAACGATCGTAATTTGAAAGCTTACTTGTTTATTCGGAAAAAGGGATTGGAATTGAATACGAAAGTTGAAATTAGTACATTTTTTCCCAGAAATCTGATAACCAGAAAATATAAAAAAAAAAACACGACCGCTTATTTCTGTGTATAGTACAGCAGTAGGGCTTACTAATAGAATAGAAAAATAAATTCAGCGCGGAAAATGAGTTTTGGAATAACAAATCCTCCAATGACGCCTGCGTTTACGCTCGTCCGGTCGGCTTTTTTTTTACTCTGCAATTTGTTTTAAAAACACACATCAAAGTCGCGCGCGCGCGTGGCAACATCAACAAATTGCTTTTCCAGCACGAAAGCCTGCGATATATGCACGTTTTAAAAGTAAACACACAGTGGCGGTGGCGGGAAAATTGAATTTTTCGTTTATATCCCCACAGAGTCACTAAAGAATTCCGAGGTATTCATCAGGTATATAAATAAATTTCATACCGGTTTTCATTTACTCTTAGAAAATATATACATTCCATTCAAGAGAGAGAGAGAGAGAGAGTCAATCATCATCGCTGCATATAAACGGAATTCAAATGAACGTCGCTGCGGTATAGCGGGAAAAATGATTTCGAATTCGAAATAAAAGTGGGATGACGCAAAAGAGAGAGCGACACAGTACATTATACAGTACAGTGGAAGCAATTGGCCTCATCGTCGATTGACTTACGAGGGCAAATCGCTCGATCACTAGCTCGATTCGTGCTTGACACAGATTCGATCATCTCTCGGAACAGTAGTGACGACGACAATATATTGATGTCTGTCGAACGATTTTTTTTTTTTTGCATCGACTCCGAATGCACATTACATACATATCTATATAGTCAACAACTCTCGAGATGGAAAAGTGTATTACACTTTTTTCGCGCTCATCCCGTTAATTTTAATCGTCGCGCGTACAGCTTTGGGAAACGAGAAAACTTCAATCAAACGACGCGAGAGACTCTTTCTCTCGCCATATATACCACGTGGAATCCAATCAAAGTGCAGTGCAGGAATTAAGGGGCTAACTTTTTTATGTATTCCGCCCCCTTTGTCTTTCGAGCTTTTCGCTCGATCGCTTGCCGCCTTTGCTGTCGCATGAGCGAACAGAGAGAAAGATACGTCTCGTCGCTTGAAAAATCAAGGCTCTGCTGGTTCCCTTTTTGCGGAGAAAAAGAGAGTGAGAGAAAAGGACTGCTGCGGGAGATGGATCGGTTCTGTGTACAGACTGCTGCGCTGCTGCTGCTGCGGGACGAGATGGTGGCGCTGACACACATTCTCTGTAGGGATGTACTGGAATATAGTTTCGCTTGAATAATGCGCGTTTTAGCGTATTTATATAACATGTTAATTATTGATTTTCATTTGATTGACGAGTTCATATAGGTTGATAAAATAAAGTTTTTGAATAATTGAATCGTTATATGAGAGATTATATGTGTTATTTTTGTTTTGTCGATTGACACACGGAGAAAAAGTGAATCTTTTTTGCTTCCCTCATTCTTCTTTCAAGCTGGCGCGTCAATATTTTTTATCAAAGGATTGGCATTATAATTAATTTTTTTACAAAAGAATGGTTGACTCAAACTTTCCAATCGATTTTGTAAACGAAATTCGCGTTGTAATAAACAATACGGCATTTGTTTTTTAATAAAAAAAAAAAAACATTGTTATTATAAACCTTCATATATCATATCACTAAATAAACATTTCGAACTCGATATATTTTCGACAGTTCGCACAAATATACAATTATTTCCACGAATACATACGGACACTTTTTCAATATAAAACATCAGCTATAATTAATAAAATGATTGACGTTTATTTAGTTAAAAATCACTGTACGCACAAACGTAACGAGCTTGCATCACGAAAAAGCTCCATATCTCTATAGTATAATAATGTCAATGAACACAGCCTTTTTCATACACTATCCCCGAACTCAACGAGCCCTATCTGCTTTTTATCGGATGTAACATCCTGGTTTCGTTCGCACGATTTTCACGTCGCCGCTATACGGCTGCTTCTTCTCTCTCTCTCTCTCTCTCTCTCCGGTACAGCAGCAGCACTTTTCTCGCGCGGTAAGTGACTTTCCGCCCGGCCGCCGACCTGTGTGTATATGTGACATTACGAGATTACGTGACCACGCTATCTCTCTCTTGCTTTCAGAGAGATGCAGGTTATAAAGAGCCTGCTACAGGGGAATCGATAATGCGATGCTTGGCTCGTCGCGATTTGAAATTGGCAATTAGAGGAATACCTATATATAGACGTATATATATAGTTCGCTAGTGTATACGTATATATACTATAGGCAAAGTTTCTACCGCAGTACTGTATACTCTCTTTCGCTGGGGTTTATTGATATTGTAGTCTCGGCCTGTTTGTTTCTTCTTCTATCTCCTTCTCTGCAGCTATATACTTTTTCGCTGCCTCGCGCGCGCGCAAGCTCCCCCCGAACTTATCGCGCGCGAGAGAGAGAGAGAGAGTATAGAGCTGCTTCGCTTCCTTTCGCTTCTCTCTGCGGCGGCGGAGATGTTTCGCGCATACTGAGCATCGGGCGACGCAGGAGTAGCTCGAGCTTTCAATCTCTCCTCCGGGAGATAAGACGCTTCTACTACTTCTTCTTCTTCTTCTTGTGGTATTTTTGACTGAATCAGAGAGTGAGAGAGAGAGAGACCGGATTTTTCGCCGGAAGGCTTTTCTCTACTTCTTATACCCTATCGTACTATATATTATACATGCACGTTGTGTATAGCTATAGAGACAACGTTACACAGGTATATGCATCTGGAGCGAAGTATGTTTGCTCAGCGACGCGTGCGAATCGTGTTTTATTGTGCAGCGACGAGTGCGACGCTGTCGCTGCTGCTGCTGCTGCTGCTCGAACAAAGCGGCTTATACGAGACAATGCTGCACTTGCGGATTACATAATGCAATATTCGTGTAATTGTCAGTTCCGCGTATGCATTAGTCGTGTGTATATGTCGTCGTATCTTTTTTTTTGGGGGGAAACTGCAGTGTATAATGACGCTTTGACGAGCTGCGATTCGCGTTATTGTGATTGAAGTAGTCGGGGTTGGTAATGCTCAGAATTAATTATATACCGGCTGATGCTGCTGTTGCTATACACACATGCGAGAGTGTTTTAATCAGGACGAGAGTCGAAAAAACAGTGATTTTTTTTGCTGTGTTTGAAGTCGGTTGACGAAGAGGATGACTGCAGCGCCGCGTTGCGGTGAAAATAAGAGCGATTGTATAGGACAATGAGTATTTTAAATTAGAATTTGTCTGGAGATTTTTTTTATAAGCGCGGAGGTCAAAAAATACTTAAGAAAAATCTATTGACCCCTGGACTTCGAAATGTCCCACGGCTAGTACTATACATCTCCAGTCAAATACAGAACAAAAGCTCTTTTCCAGAATAAAAAAAAAAACGAAAGCACACAGGGGCGATAATTTAGCAAAGTGAACAGCAGCGAGAAAATAAAACCGCAGCTGGCGCTCTTTGTCGCCAGCTTTCGCGCGTTCGCCCTCCATCCTTCCGCATAATCCTCGACGCTCTTCTTGCTTCTCTCTCTCTGCACACACACATACATGTACACACACAGCACCGCTAATGGCAGTAATAACAGGACTCATAATTAATAATGCCTCTGCGCGCATTATATGCGGGCGAAATCTCCCTACAAAAAAAAGAGAGAGAGGAAATCGGCGTTGTGAGCTTTTTCGCGATAGCGCATAACTCTGAACTTATTATATAGGCAACGCCGCTGTACTGCGGTGCACCGCAAAGATATTGATTCAAATATGTTGCCTGCTGCGGTTGCTCGTTTCGTATATATATATACCCTACACACACTCGTACACACACGTGCACACAATACGGCTCATCGAGGGAGTCTGCGGTGTGCAGCTGGCGGTGCAAAATTCAATTTTGGTGGCGGATATTTTTTCGAAACGACGTCGGAGCCACTTTAAGGAGCTGCTGCCGCTGCTACGATATCGAGGAAAATACACACTCGTGGCGAAGAAAGCGAACTAGGCTAATCCAGGGTAGAGGAAAGAGAGAGCTTTTTTTTGAATTTCCCGCCGCGACGATAAGCTCGCTTCGATTCACGACATATCGCGAGAACAGAAAACGTGTGTGTGTGTGTGTGTGTGTGCAGAGTTAATCCGATAGACGGTTCGTCAAATGTGGAAAGCTAGAATTGGGTTAATGCCGACTTAAAATCACGCTTTGTATACTCACGCGTGTGTGTGTATGTATTATGGACGAACAACTGTTTCTATCGTGGCATATCCGTGAATGCATGTACATCCCCGCCCTCTTTGATTACCGCGCTTTGTTCTCGACGGAAAGACACCTGTTCCTCGAACTTGCGAATTCCGAGCGCAAACATCAGCGAGACTGCATCATATCCTCGAATGTGTCTTTCTCTATCTCTCCGAGAGAGTAGAGTGAGAGAGAACGGTTTTAATCTGTTCCTCCACATCTCTGAAGGGCCCGAAGCCAACGTGGTGAACTTCCACTTTCAACTTTCAGAGCTGTAAACACGCCGAAAGCCAGACAGCAGAAGCAGCAGCAGTAGCAGTGCTGACTTATTTACCTCCTCTACTTTCCCGCGCCCGCATCGATCTTGTGCCTTTGCGTCGTCCTTGGGGGGAGGATGGGTAATTCAAGTCTCGCAGCTCGTCAACTGCGCGACTGATGTTCTCCTCTCTTGATGCTGCTGCTGCTACTGCTCTGCCGCCGCTGATGCTTCGTTGGTTATACGACTTAACCGAGAGAACTGCTTCTCTTCGATTTGTCTTTGCCCGCAGACTTTGAGAGTTCTTACGCTTGTAATAGTCTGGAAGATCTTATGCAAGATTTCGTAACTCTCACGCATTGGGGGAACTCGTGCTGAGTAAATGTCGGGTATTTTTTTTGTAGGAAACTCTCAAATTACTGGTTGTTTTTAAAGCCAACTGCTAGTAAGAAGTTCGACTGCAAGCTTTAAGGGGCTTCCATACTCCTTACGTTTGTTATCTTAGAAACTGCTTTATCGACCGTACACGGAACGAAGTAGGTTATAGTTATTGCACTAAGCAAACTCACTTGCACTTCGTAATGATGTTGCACAAAGTCGGTATATTAATATCACTCATTGAGGACTGGAACGGAAGTTTGATAACTGATGATTAGTTTTAAGGGGGTCGTTGACATATCGACTTCAAACTTTGAACAACAGTCCATAACGCAATAACAGATTTCAAATAAGCTGCTTTTTTGCATTAAGCATCGTAGTCTATCAATAAACGCTGTGACATTCATGACACAGCCGGTAAAACAGTCTGAAAAATAAAGTATAAGGAGTTTCGGGTACCCCCTTATAATACTCCAGCGCAAAAACATCATACCGACTACGCGTAACAATATACGCGAAAGCGCATCAGCTAATGGCTCGCGATTACGACTCTTGACTTCGGAAGTCCGCCTCCCGAGGACTAAAAGCTCCTCGTAGAGGGGGCGTCGCTGATAGCGCTTAGCCTCTCGAGCTGCAGATTAACGTCCGGCGTTGCGCGTAATTATCCTCCGACGCCAACTCGTGAGGAGGACTTGATGACCGCGGGACACGCGTTTATCTATTTACGGACTACTACTAGGTGTGTCTCTCTCTCTCTGCTACTACACGACGACGTCATAGAGAGATTAGCAGTTCGGGATTTGCTTTATGATTACAGCGCCGCATCAGAGTATATGATGGTCGTGGTAATGGAGTTGTCATCTAGTTCCTGAACGTAACTGCGATTTTATAATATATACAACGTGTGTGTAAAGTCAGCACTGAAATGCAGAAAAGCACGTCTCAAAGTCAGCCGCGCGCGCGCGCGGTCACATAAACTTATTGAAAAATTTTCGTGCGCAGGGATCGAGGTCAAAATTTTTATCTTTCACTAGCTTCGCAGTAGCGTCAACTGCAGCACGTAAGCCGCTATACGACGAGTGTCCGGCCAGAGAAGAAACCCTTGGGAGGACATTCCAAGTGCACGAGGCTGGCGGCGCTCTTTTCCTCTATATATACGGCAAAGTACTCTCGGCGACGACGAGACGCTTGTCGAGTCATTCTTTCGGCACAAAAGAGCGCTCTATACGACACGCTTCTCTCTTCGCATCGTGTTTTTTTTCTTTCGCTCTCGGACTGCTTGGTTTGGCGGAGGATGTACGTGTGTGTGAGAGAGAGAGAGAGAGAGCCAGTGTCCACTCTCGAAAGCTCGAGTGTTCCGGATGCGATGCTTTTTTTCCGTTGGTGGTGTGAAAAACAGATTTTTGAATATGTTGATTGTTGGACGATTACGGTTGATGATTACTAATTGTATATGCAGAGGGTTGATTCAATTCCTCGGTAAATTTGGCATAATTTCATGAATACTTCTTCCACGAAGCCATCATACCGAAACCCTGCAGTTAGCACTGAAAATTAAAGCACGTCCTCCGCAAATAGAGCGGTTTTCCAAACCTCTCAAATTCCCTATCCCTTCATATTTACCTCTCCATCCCCCAATTCCAGAAACAAGCAAAAAAAGAGCGTTTCCACCCGACATTTCCCGGAAGTTGTTAACGATCAGCGCCAGCGTCACAGCTCGTCGGCTCCTCCTTTTTCCAGTCTCCGACTTTCCGTGGATGAATACACCTTTAGCCTCGCATATGTACTTCAGAATTTTTCTTTCCTCAAAACTCGCGCAGTAGCATACAGCAGCTAATGCATATACACCGACTGCGTATATATAGTCGTCGCACAAGAAAGAATCAATGAAGAGACACGGTGCCGGGAAAGCTTATAGCTTCTTGCGATTAGTCCCGGGAATTCGAAAAAAAGCTGACACTGATAAAGCGACGACGTCGCGGCGGCTTCTTCTTACACCAGCTTTTCTTGCTTACTTGCAGCGGAGTGACGAATGGAAAAGAAAACGTCAGCTCTCTCCGATTCGCAAAGATTCTAATGTCAGCGCGTAATAGAAATATAAAGCCGTCGTCGTGGCTTTAGCTTACACTGGCGCGCTGCAGTATAAACCGCGACGGGACGATGAGAGACACGGAAAGCTACTTCGCCGCCGCCGCCGCGACGACGAATGACCGTAAAAAGGGCCTTATGCACGTCGTTTTATGCGCGATAAAAGCTGCACGGAAGCAGGGACGTACAAATAGACAAGCGTTGAGGGGTAAGCTCGAACGGTGAGGGGGTGGAGAAAGGATTTTGTCGTTGTGCTCGCGCTGGACAGCTGTTTCCAGATGGTGGAGGAGGCTTGTGGAATTTTGTCGGGAGCTTTTTATTGCGCAGGGGGGACGAGCCGAGAGCGGTTTGTTTGATCGTGATGCATGGGTTATTTGAAAACTTAAGCAAACTATGCAAAGTATTAAAATTTGTAATTTCGATTAAAATTATATTTTAATATACTTCGCAAGAGTTTTTATTATACGATACATTTTAAAATGTTTCATTATTTCATAGCTCACTTCAGCTTTTGAGGTTAGAAATTCATGTGTCTGTCAAAAACACGCGGGAAAATGAACGACCAATCACAGAACCAGAATAAAAGCTCTACAGCATGACGTCATGCCTTTTTTCCGGTATATATAGTATAACTCGACGTAACGAAGCACCTGGCACAGCTTGGTCAATTAACTTATAAACTAGCAGACTATAGAACGAGTGTCGAACCTGCATTGGTTGATAGTCGAGCCGGTGATCGCATTCAAAATTCTCAATGGATACCAGGTCCCCCTCTCTCCGAGTAGTGCAAATATAAACCACGAAGCTTATATACGCGAGCATATACCTATATACATAGCCAACTCCGCGCAGGACAAACAATTATGCATAGGTCGAAGTAAGCGATACGCTATATTCCGGCTCGCACATACACACATATACACAGAGCAGCGGCTCTTATATGGGAATCTCATTTGCGAATGAATGCCGCAGTTATTCGCGGTTACGGCAATTAAGGCCAGATTCTCCATGGCCTTTTCTCTCTCTCTCTCGCTCTCTCTCTCGATTCAAATCGAGATTTACAACGGGCCTCTACTCTCCAAACCGCTAGGCCGCGCCGCAGCTAGTAATCCTCATGACTATGCAGGCGCTGATGCTTCTACTAGTCCTACCGCCACCTCTAGTGGCGCCCCCTAGCGTCGTCCCGTTTCCTCTTGAAGCTCAGCAGACTTCTTTTTCAACGAGTATATATAGAGATATACGGGCAGCAGTGTTATATACAGTCACGAACATAATATCGGAGCGAACTTGTTCGTTTTATCCCACAGTACTATATACGTTATTACACATAGAGAGAGAGAGAGAGAGAGAGAGAGAGAGTTGGCGTACATCGCCAGAAATTCCTGGCGCGCCTTGCCATTATTTAGCGCTCGCTCGGAGTTTCGGAATCCTAATTACGAGAGCCGAGCTATTTGCGCAGAGCTTCGCAAAGTGAGTGGTATACCTGCTAGTTCTCCCTACCCACTTTCTATGTTTCCCGACAACGACGACGACAACGCAGGGCTCTTTATTCGCCTTCGCAACGACGACTTGTTCGAGGGTAATATCCTCTCCTACCCCCACATATTTTTATACCATATACGCGCCATTTATTGCGTCGCGAGTATAGTACACTGGGAATCAAAGGCGGAAAAGTTTGAAAGTAAAATTCAGCAGAGGCTTGAATTTTTCATGGACGCCGTCGGTGCAATAAAGGGAACGGCTGTGGATATATCTCATCTCTACTACTACTACTGCTGCTGCCAGGAAGGAGATGAGAGAAAGAGAGGACGGAAGAAGGGATATAGTATATCTGTAATTGACACACACCGCGTAGTATTATACGGCGCAGGTGTATGTGTGTATGTGTGTGTGTGAGGTTCTCGCGGGCTAGGGATAATTGGATGAGATTGGATTTAATCGAGATCGAGCTCGAAAGTGCGGTGAAAGCTCTATATCCGAGAGTGAGATTTTCTCGACGGATATAATACGTACTCTTCTTCTTCTTCTGTGTTTAGTCTATATCTGTCTATTATATCTAATGCCTGAATTTTTCCTCATGATATAATACTTTGTGTCTGTCAAAGCTTGCGATGTTATATTACACGTTTCTCTTTGCCTTGCAGAGGTGGATGAAAGAAGACACGCGCGAGGAATATAATCTCCATAGCGACGAATTATATACCTCTTTGACTTTTTCATTTTTTTTTTTTTTTTTTGAAAATTCTACTCCTGGTATTAAATTCATTACAGTCCGACATTCCGCACACGACGTCGGAAGTTTTACTGCTCTCTCTCTCTCTATCTACATTCGGTATTCCATGAAATTCCAAGTGGTTATAATATAATTCGGAAATAAAATCCAGCGACGTAAAACAGTCGTCGTCATTATAATCGAAGAACATTTCACTATACGTCGCGTGTGTGTATAAACTTCATCTCGGAATTAATACCGAATCAAATATAAAGAGAGAATCCTCATCATCATCTCCAGTGCACACACACACACACACACGAGACTCTCGACGTCCGAACTAATAACCCCCGCAAGCTTCGGCCTGATGCTCGGATCCTCCTCCGGAACGTCTGCAGTTTCTCTCTCACTAAAAACTTTGCGATCTCTCAACTCGCATCCGCAGCAGACATGTATAGATACTCTCCTCTCTCTCTCTCTCTCTCTCTCATAAGGGCATCTCTCTCTACGAACTTCCAACTGCGCACGGCGATAAGCGCCGATTATCAGCACAAAGACCTCCTCTCCTGATGGTCCAAGAAGCTATATCCCAAAATTCGCTCTCTGGAGAGAGAGAGAGTTGCTTATACATATCCACGCGACGTCCGGTGAGAGAGAGAGAGAGAGAGAGAGAGTTTATCAAAGGCTTTAGCTGGGAGAATCTCGGAATTTTCGTCGCGTCCGCCATTAGCCCCCTCTCCTCTTATCCTCTCGATGCGCTGACCGGTAAGGATCATACTGTACGTGCGACAGAGAGCGATGCAATTTTCGAGTCCAAACTCTGAGAAACTCGATAAACGAGAGAGACAGAGAGAGAGAGTTTCCTCTCTATCTCGTTCTCAAGGATGGGATATATAGCTACGACACACGCTTTCATAATTAATCGGTATACTATATATACCGACGAAGAAAAAAGAAATTTCAAAACTCATCTATAACACTCGGTCGTAAAAGACAAAAGTGGGTGACGACGATTGCGCAATTCCTCTCGATAAATAGCGCCTAAATTCCTCTCGCCAGTAGTGTGAATGGCTTCATCTCTCGCGCAAACAATCGCAATTAAAGTTCTCGGTTCATAAAGGGACTGAAATATAGACCAGGTCCTCTCTCTATATCTCTCACCGAATCCCTCGGAGAGTATTTCCGCGGCATTCATCCACGAAGAATTCCAGGCTTCATTGATTCGAGACTCGGCACTAGTATTATATAGTATATATATATATAGTCCTCCTGCAATCTCCATTAACTGTTACGGAGAGAGCTTTCTCGCATCCTTGTTAACTCGCGCAAAACGCTGGGCTTATATACATACATACGTATAACATATTCGAGTGTAGAGAGAGAGAGAGAGAGAGAGAG
>UCQR01100013.1:0-11907 GCA_900474235.1 Cecidostiba semifascia | reverse complement strand
TCTTCCTCTCGATACTGCACAGAAATTCTGATTTAGCGCGGCCAGTCTCATTTCTCTAAGTAGCCGTTCTATTTTCATTCCGACCGCCTGAAATATTCATCCGCGGAAAAGCCTCATATTTACGCGTCGTCCTTCCTCACGTTCTCGGCCCCATAAAAGTCGCGACGTGCGCAGCGAGCGCGAAATCGAATTTCCAAAAGTCTTACCACTGCACATGCATCTCGCGCGTGCACAAGTAGAATCCCACGATACACACATACGTATTCGTTCGAAGCAAGGATCGATCGCTGTATAGACGAAAATCGAAGCGTGTCAGTCGCTGCGAAAAGTCGAGGGAGTGAGCAAAGCGCGAGCGCTGTTTCTCATTGCCCGATGAATAATTCAGACCTCGAGTGAGAGAAATGGCGCGACGGTAAGCTACAGCTGTGACTCTGTGTGCGTATATAGCTGTATACTCTGTGGGAACATTGGTTGTGTTTGGAGCTGCGACTTTTTCACGGCCGAGCATCAAGGTAAAAAGTTACCCTCGGTGTCCATTTTAAGTTTGTTAGAGCACTTTGCGAGTCTCGCTCATTTTCCAGCGGCGATAAACTTGTAGAAGTGCGCCGAGGGATCTAGGATCTTACTTCGTTTCTTATATAAGGTTGTGTACTTACATTCTTTTAGTGGGCATTATTAGCCGTTTCATTTTAACGCGTCGAGTAGTGTTCTTGTGCCCTTTTTTGCGAGCATGGATTTATCCCGAGGGAGAACTGAATACATTCTGCTTTTTGGAGTGGGATGCTATTGTTGTGCAGATGACACTATTATGCGGGGTTTTGAGGCTGCGGATGATTACATTATTTCCATTTTTCTTGTCCATAGTGTATACATACTCAGGAGATAATCGATCGATACTTAACAACAAAGTTATTATCACATGTTAAATAAACATTGCTAGAAAATGTATAATGCCATACTACCTATGTGTATATATAAGCCTTTCGTGGTTGATTTTTGTTTAACAATTCTCGCAGTAACCAGACATTCAATCCTCATTCACTGCTTGTCCTTCCAGCTCACATATACATTCAAGTCGTTAAGACTGCGACTTCACCGGAAGCATCTAGGTCGACCACGGAACAAAAAAGAAAAAAGATCCCCAACGTACATAAGCGAATCGCATTCGTCCTCGAAACAGGTCTCCATCCCCCTCATCCCCGCGACAACGTGCGAATCCATCTCTCGTCGTAGCCATCAATTAATTTCATCCGACTTTTATTGCTCTCAGTAGCGCAAGTCCTTCATCCACTCTCTCTCTCTCCCTCCGTCCTCCGAAGTCCATATTATACACCCGCAGCTCCCTGAGCGGAATGCCAGTTGGAAAAAGCGCCCGAAGCCATCAGGCATAAAGTATAAAGAGTCGGCTATAGAGATAGCCGATTCTGAATAATTCATCCCTTCGGCACTTGCCGTCGTCGCCGCGAGGAATAAGGAGAAGCTCGAAGAAGAAGAAGAAGGCTAGAAGCAACTTTTCCCTCCGTCCACTGCTGCAGTAGCGGTGATGTGCAAAAAAAGCGCCGATGCGAAAAGAGCTACAAGTGGCCTCTGCGCGACAAAGCTGCAGCTAACAATGCAACCCTCCCGCGCATTGTTCCAGCGCGTTGCCATTGTACCAGGGGCGTCGCCCATGACAATGGCCACTGTTTCACCCTCTCTCTCTCTCTCTCTCTCTGCAACCTGGCTTTCCTCTCGTCGGAGAAATTGACGCGAGGTATACTATCTCGCAAAGGATCAGCCCGAGTAAATGAGATCGAAGCCCGCCTCTACACTCGTATTGTTTTGCGAGCTGGAAAGTCGATGTGGGGGAAGGTGTGTTGAGGGGAGCTGCTATCTACTAAGAGATTGGATGTGTATGGGATTAGCACCGACGAGATGGCCGAGGCTGATGCGCTAATTGAGGTGATCTTTAAGCGATGAGTTTCTTTCTTTTCCAAATGCGCGCCGGCTTTGTTTTTCCGAGGGACTGGTGCCAATGAAGAGGATGTAATTTGTAACTGTCTGGGCGCAGGGCTTGATTCAATGTATATAAAAGAGCTTCATTATTTGACTGCTTTATTGCATTGTAATTTTTCTCATTTTTTATTATTCAGCTGTATAAAATGGAAAGGAAGTGCGCAGATAATATTGTGAGAGATGCGTGCACGCTCCGATTTTATTTATTTTTTTTTTTTGTAAATATAAAGTAGTTTTGTTTTAAAAACAAAAAGTGGGACATTTTTGATATTGTCATATAGTACTTTTTCCGGGAATACGGGAAACTACGATTCGGGATATTAAAAAAGTTTTTCGCCAGCACGCGCGGTGTTTTTGACAAAGAGACGAGAGCGACAGAGACAAAAATGGAAGCGCGTCGCGAGAAAAAAATAGTAAAAGAAATAAGTTTCGAATTTAAATGACTGTGGAACTATTTTATGCCTCTCCTTGGCACCCGATTTCTCAATTCAGTGTAACCGTGGAACTTGCAAAGTTTAAAGTACACTCTAAACTTTTGGAATTACGCCGAGTATTTTACTTTGTATTTCACAGGAGTTCGCCTCTCGCGGTTAAGCTTCGACCGAATACTTTGTGCCGTCTATAGCGAATCTAATGAATTAACTAGTTTGCCGTCAGTATAACCACGAAATAGAATTAATAACCGTCGTTCTTCATTTTGTGAGATCGTGTTTGAATTTTTTAATTTAAAAATATTTTTTCATTAAAATCGGCCGGCTACTGCCGCGTATACTCACGCTTATTATGTATGTGCATAAGCAATGAGTACACGTCGGACTATGCACGGATGTTTCCACGTAAAGTATAAGTCTTTTCAAACTTTTCAAGTCGGTAATTATAAGTTCTGAATATACCATGAGTTTTAAATTAAATTTTGTTTAAATAAACTATGGTTTAAAGTATGTATATTTTTATTTTTTATTTTTTTTATGACATAATACACAATGCCTCATGTCGATTATGATAATCAAATGTATATCTAGAAAAAATGTAATCTCCACGATACCTAATATATTATACTATTTTCAATATTAGCTATCATCATGCATGCGCGTATTAAAAATTTAACTATCAAATTTTCATTTAAAAAAATTAACTAATAGCAACCAAGAGCAAAGCAAACATTCCCAAGCTGATTATGCTTATTCAATATAAACAAATCCAAACACAACTACAGCAAATCTTGAACTTCGGCAGTACACACGCAGTTGCATTTTCCACAAACCGACCTAACATATAATTCGCGGAGTAAACGTTTACGTCGTAAACTTAATGAAGTCGACGTGGTTTTGCGCCAGAAAAGCCGCAGTTCTCGACTCCACGCCAGCGCCAGAGAGAGAAAGACATCTTCGTTGCGGATCCTTGCAAACAAAACAATCTGCATTTCCGTGTCGCCCAAGCAGGCGCGTCGAGATGACTCGCTTCGAAATAATAACTGGCACTGAATACGACGTACATACAGTGTGGCGCTAACGACTTTTCTTGCAGTCCGTAAACTTCCGTCGCCTTTCGAGTTCACCGTAGTATTTTCGAGGGTGAGCAGAGTTGCGACTCGGAAATAATTTCTCGAGAGACTTTTGCAGGGCTATATAGTATAAGTATTACGCACGTAGTTGCTTTCTGTTTTCGAGGTTGTGATTATAAATGTGGCGTGAGCTACGCTAACGATACCTTGTATAATATGCTTGTGGAGAAGGGATCGTACGGTTTGTTATAGTTTCGCGTCATTAACTTGTACTAGAATCTACGTATAATATTATGGATTTTCATGAAAAAGTGAGGTTGCAAAGTTATAATAAAGAAATATTTTGTTTAAATCAGACCGACACGAACAATACCACTTATTGCTAAATTTTCTCCATAAATAACTTTGAAAATTTTCTTGCACGCACAATACCAACTTTGTTGGGTAGACTCAGCCCCTCAATTCGACAGAACTCGAATTCAAACGAAAGCAACTATACGCCGCGCATTATTATCTCCACAGGCGCATAGCTGTGTGAAACATAATAATATTCGCGGTGAATTTCCTCTATCGTCGGAACACTGAAATTCTGCACGAACGCAGTCGAGATCGTATGTATTATATAGTAATATACGTAGTATTGTGATTTTGTTTCAAACGTGTATCGAACATCTGGTTTTACCCTATGCATGAAATATACAATATATATGAAGCGAACGTGATTTATAGCTTGCTGAACGTCTCGATTCGTACAGACAGTTGGATCGACTTCATATCCAGCTACATATCCCCTATATAGATTGGAGAATACACAACTATTCGCGAAGTTCCGACACGTATTGATGTATCGCGCATTATGTTATAGCGAAGCACGTGGCGCGGTCGTAAGTATTATAGGGAAGAAATCGAGCGCGCGTGAGGCTCTTTTTATATATCGCTCGTGAAATTGCACTCGCGGGAAAGGCGACTGTTGGGGCTGTGTGATGCGTCTGCAGTTGGAAACGATGAGCTGGAGAAATGGCTGATTCGTGAAAGTGGTGACGATTTCACGGATCGGGATGCTGGATACTGATATTCTTAGAAAAAGCTTTAGTGTGTATAATGTATCCTATTCTGAAGCTCATTTCTGTGGATATTTCTTTCTATACACAGAGAAAAACAGATAGCGGTATTCGATAAGAATCAGCGGTCCCCATATTGTATGACCTGCTAGGTGACTTTAAATTCCAATGCGAGCATGCGGAATCAGTCATAGTAGTCCTAAACCATATATTATATTATAGTAGTAACAGTAAAACAAAACAGTTTTGGACTGGCCTTTCCGTCACCGCTTGAACTTTCCAACTCTTCAGCCTCTCAAAGCAAATTTATATTTCCATCATCACTATTGGCTCGCAGAATGTACATATACTGGTGTGCTACCTTGGGCCTGCTATTTGAGTCGCTCATACTGCAACTGCCTGATATATACTGTTTGTTCTAACTAGGATAGTAATTCGATGTCCTAGAAACGATATTATAAATTCACGTTAAGTGAGCAAATTGTCGAAGCATATTCCACATTGATCGATTAGCTTTGATCCTAAACCGACACTATTATAACTTCGTTCGCTGCCGCAGGCTATGCCCAGCTGATGGATTATCAAACGGTTGCCTATGTGTCTAAATGTATAGATATTCCGTCCATAGTATTATGCGGTTTCTGAATCGCTTTGTACGTATAGCATATAGCTTCGCACCGATAAAAGCACCTGCTGTTCAGCTTTGCGGCGATCCCTTAAATTCCGTAGGGACAAATGTAACAGAAACGACAAAAAATGCCAGACGTTTCTTTGTATGTGAGAGTCTAAAAGTAATCCAAGGTCATATGTTTCGTCAAAAATGGAGGACGTACAGGGGCGTATGGTTGAAAAAATGTATTAATGGTGTGTCCAAGCTTTTCGTTTGTTTTGTTTTTTGTTATTGCGGTTACATATGTCTAGTTTAATGTAAGAAGTAAAGGGTTATTTGGTCATAAATGTTTTCAAGGTGCGCGAAAAAATCTGCACTTATATAATTTTATTACGAAAATAACATTTTTCATACATTTATTTCATACATTTTATCATAGGTATATGTAACAATTTTTAATTATCAGTCTAATTAAAAAACTCTCTTTGGAGTTTCTGCAATCACGAATTTTAGTGCAAGTGATATTAAGAATTTGATTTATGAATTCATATGAAGCGAGTAATGAATTTCAGTCTGCTGCGTGACTTTTCCTTTTATTATTTCCTGCTGCATCTCACACCGCCTACTATAATCGATTTGGCTTGCATAATGAAAAGCTTCATTTTTTAAACCGGAGCTTTTTATTGAATTCTAACTTTTCTAAACGTTGACCTAAAATGCCATTTTACAAAAAATTTAATTATGCAGTAAAAAATAATACCGGAGTATATTAATAAATGCAATCTAAAAGCGAGTACGAAATTGACTTTTCACATAACGAATGTCCCGTATAATAATCTCATCTCGCGAGCGCTAAATCCGAGCACATCTCGCGTTCCGAGAGTCGCTGAATAATGGCATTCCCGAAAGGAAACGAGCGCCGTAAATAATCTCGTTTTCGGCTTCGGCTGACTGCACAAATGCAAGAGAGAGAGAGAGAGAGAGAGATAGAAAGAGAGAGAGAGAGAGAGAGAGAGAAAAGGCTCGTATTATCCTAACCTTTCCCATTTTCGGCCAGACTCTTGGCTTCCATGCATCTCGGCACTGCAAATCGAAGCTGCATCGTTGAGAGGCGCGCAAAGCTTTGCATTCGAATGCGCTGCTGATGTACTCTGTTTCGACTTGACGGATGTGGCGTGCGCACACTGAATTGATGTTTTTTTTTTCATTCTAGAGATGGATCGAGGGATCAATCATGATTTCACGAGATCCGTTATACGCTAGCTGTATTGTGCAAAATCAAATGGGTGCAAGGCTGTGTGCAGTTTGAAAAAAAATCGCTGATTCATTTGCGATGCCGTATAATGAATGGATGGAGAATGGAAAGGTATGATGGATTTTAAATCGATGGGGCTGCAAAGTTTTTCTTTACGAGTTATTCTACGTCTTGTTCATGTATCCTGTAGATGGAGAAACTTTTTTTCTCATAAAAACTTTGCAAGTTTCGAGTAGAACATGAATTTACATTGTGATGCGGAAGTGAAAAAGTGCATCGATTAGGAGTACTTTACTTCTGTAAGCTGAACAAGATATAATAATAACTACGAGCGCGTGCAGTTGAAAGTTTTAAATTTAAAACAGGTAAACGAAAAAGTTATTTACATTAACTTTGTTGAAGTTGGATTTATACAAGCGCACGCTGTCCTACATCGAGCGCATCGAGCATTGTTTCTTCCAAAGTGTGATCATCTTGATGTAGAACCGATGTTCACTTCGCTGCAACATGCTCATCCATCACCCAGTTAAAGCTCTGCTCACCTAGATATCGACTCTAGATTCGTTGACGTGGCTGCGCGCGAAAACCTAGCTATACATCCGACACCAACTCTCTTCCCTGTGTATATATTCTGCCACTATTTTTCATCTCCTCTTTTTTTACGCGGCTCGCTTATCCCGAAACGGTGTAAACACAAATGACGTGTCGCGTAAATCATATTGTATACACAAAAACAAGGCGAGCATCAGCATCAGCTTCTAACTTTCACGGCGAGAATACATGGCTTGTTGTCGCGAAGAGAAGAGGAGATGGAGATAGAAAACGACGCGAGCTTCTTATATGCCTCGAGAGCATAGTCTTGAAGTACTTCGAGGATGACAAATCTTTCCAAGTTTTAATGGACGTGAAAAAGTTGAAATTTGATTCCTCGCGCGTGATGATATGCTCGGTAATGTCATAAAAGTTAAGCCCGAAGTGAGATAGAGAGAGACGACGAAATTATGGTTTGTGCCGGAAATTTATTGGTAAAGTGTACATGCTGTAAATGTACTACTATGCTGAAATCGATTATAACTTTATTATTTATGATCATAAAATGAAAATATGAAAATGGAAATACAAATTTTCATTATTTTTGGAGCGTTTGGACTATTATTGACATAATTGATTGTAATAATCTGTGATTCGTTAAATTTTGTACAATTTCTTTTTAAAATTTTAACAATAAAAAATTGTGAAGAAATTCAGCTGTTATTTGACATATTTTATAAAATGATATAAATCTGTAGTGAAGCAGACAGTTTCTTGAAAATTCTTTTTTTTAGAATTTTTTTCAACCGCGAAAAGACACATCCGGAACAAAATCCTTCAATCTTCCGTACTCCCGATAATACGTCACTATATTTTTTCATAACCTAGATAAGATAGGAAGGGCGCATCCTTTGCAAGTAGAAAGTATAACAAAAATTCTTTTGTGTATACATGAAAAATGCACGAGCGCGTCGAACAATACCGTCGCATATAGAACCCAACACGTCGTGTGGCGTAAAAAAGTCTGTTCTTTGCGCGACGGCGAATTTGCATACACCTGCAGGGGACGCTTCTGGCTATCCAAATATTCGACGAATACCAACAGAACTTCGGTAAATGGATTTATCTCTGATTTTTCATTGATGCATTTTTAACGGATTGGCAGGATGTACCGACTGGACGATCTTTTTTCGTGCCAGATTTTTCTTATTTTTTATGGCAAATAGTAATTATATTTTTGTTACTAAAATACGTGTTAATATAGAAAGCAAATACGTTGTAATTTCCGCATTTTTATTGCATAAGCTATTATCTATAATACTCGCAGACGTGCATGCATTTCAATTTTTTATGTCTCGTTTATTCGAGAGTATTATAGACTATCACGAAAGTTTTTATAAGCGATATTTCTCCATGATTTAAATTAGAAAACTTTTACTGCCTTTTTATAAAATCGCATATGAAAATTCATTATTCATAAAATAAGAAATTAAACTCGAAAAAATAAGCTATCGTCCCGCGTTTATTCATCCTATCGCACAAAACCCATTTCATTAAAAAAAAAAAGAAAAAAAGTTTAATCGCAAAAAGCCTTTATTATGCGACATGTCAAACGGCACATTCCCGCTAAACAAACCAATCACGTAATCATCTCCATGCGTCGGCTCTTCATCATATACGAGCTACACTCGAGTGAATTTCTGTATTTGCAAATTTAATTGACCACCACGCGAGCCGAAGAAGGCGACCGTCAGCGCGTGGGCAGGTTATTCATTAAAATACCAGATTTGCCGCTGAAACTCGCGCGCTGGTCTCGCGCTTATATACCGAGTAATTAGCGAACACGTCGACGTGGACTCCTCTGGTGCTTTTGTGAAATTTGAAGGCACCGACGACGCATCGCCAATTGTTATGCAGGTACGTGTACGCGCGAAAGTTGCCAAAAAGCTTTGTCGAAAGCACTAGGTATGCGCTTTACATTTGTCGTTTGAATTACATTAATTTAATGCTCGCGCGAGCACGTTGGAATGTTTTTACGCTCGGAATATTTTAATGATGTTTTATTTTGAAAGTGTATAGTTGATGCTTTTTTATCTTACGCTCTAGTTTTTGCTCTGATTTTAGAGACTCTGTTAATTCATTTTTTATTTTTTCATCAATCACTGTTCATATTAAAAGAACTGAAACGATTTGGTCTTATCTCTTAGATTCATTGCAAACGCTAAATCGTTATTTTACAGCGATTTAAAGGAGACGTATACTAATAAAAGTAGATATGCATGAATAAAGGATATGAGAGAAAGATATGTATATACCGTTTATAAGGTCAGGATTAAATATATTTCCATTCAATCGATCTCAGCTACATCACTCTTTTTTTCATGTATATGAAGAGCTTGCTCTCAGCAGCATCCAAAGCTGCAAATATCTCGTTCACCTAGATTTAAAAATGTCCCTTTTCAATCCGACACATCTGCGTTACGTATTGCATTTTTATATTAAACATGATATTAAACTGCCATCTTTACAAGCGGACGCACTGTTGCAAAAGAAGTGTAACGCGACATACTTATTTGAAAATTAAAATATCCTTAACAGACGCAATCTTTTATTTATTCAAAGCATCGTTCCAGCATATTCAGACCGATAAAAATAGATCCATCTCGCGTGATTAATGCCCGAACCCACGACTACGCTATATATTATTGCAATATCAATTAAAATAATTCACAGGCCGCTTATCGGATTCACATCGCTCCTCCCCGCGCGAGGCAAATTAAATTCAAATCCAGAACATCCCCCCCTCGAGAAACAAACAGATAAAGCAGCGGATAAAACGCCGAGGAGGCAAACGAGGTCAGATACATTTTTTAAAGGGATATCTCCTAAAGCGTCGGTAAGGATATTGCGCCGTGAGCTTCTCTCCATTACGTCTTATACATATACATATACCTACACAGTCTTGGTAGTCTCGCAGCTCTATAACGCTTATCGACGAAACTGCGCGCCACTGGGAATACGACACTGCTCTCACCCTCGTTTCTTGCTTGCGTCCCGACAACTCGAGAAATCTCGTTGCTTCGATCGCGCTCTCGGTTGTGATTTTCACCGGCAGAACGCGAGAATATCGCGTGCCGTGCGCAACTACTATAAATTTCTCGCGCGCCTCTATATCGCGCCAATTGAACTGACCCGGCCAACTTGCCGATCTCGAGTCTTGCGAGGAGTTTATGAGCGTTTGCGTGTTGCCTGCGTTCCTTCGAGACTCTCGTTCGGGCTTGTTTTTCTAGTTTTCCCGCTCATTTTAGAGGGTGGTTGTTGGGGCTGTGTGGTGAGGTTTTTATTTTCAACCGACATGGGGGGAAGTCGTTCTACATTTGTTTCTTCAGGTCAATTTGTTTCGACTGCGTGACTTTTTCTTTGTCGATGAGGATGCTTGAATTCTCGGTTTTTAAAGGAAAATTACTCATTAATTACAAAAAAATGCATAGTAGCATTAATTTTAGAAAGAAAAAGTGATAGTTTTAATTGTTCGTCACGACAATTGAAAATAAGCCGCAAATCCGTTGTGAAAACAACAACTCGTAAACAGACGCCCCGGAACGTTGTCAGCTAACCAGAAATTCGCTTAATTAGCCATCGGCCATACAGGATTTCTCGAGCACACACATACATCAAATTACCCTTTACTACATCCATGCAATTTCCCAATGCCGATAAGGGGACCATCTCCGGCTATACGTGTGTGCTGCAGTACACATGCTGATGAGGCGAAAGTTCGAAGCCACCCTGAGACTCCTAATACACATGCTAGGCGCCGATTAGCAGGCGGCTTGCGTTTGTGCAAGCACAGCTGAACTTTACGCGTTGCAAGCTTCGCCTCATCTGCATAACGCTTTCAGCTGCTGCGCGAGGATGTATGCGCCACGATTAATCTTCGGCGCCGTGGCTCTCGTCACGTGTGCAAAGGGTTAATTATTGAAGATGCGAGTAGTAGTAGTAGGTGTGGTGTCGAGGCTCAAGATCGTATAGAGGCGAGAAAGCGCGTGTTTCACTTTCGGACGCGAACGAGGCCGTTCGCGGAGCAAATGTTTGGACGGGTTTAATGAACGCGATATATGTAGTACTACCGTGTGTGTGCGGCTTCCGAGCTTTATAGAGCTGCTACTGGGCGATGTAAGCGTTCTGTATAATGTTTGGTTTGATTAGATGTGACGGATGTGAGTGGTTTGGAGTAACTTGTTGTTTATGTTGAGTTCGTGGCTAATGTTGTAAGTGATGAGAAGAGTGAACTCTTTTAGTATACGATCATTCTAATAACTGTACAATAAAACTTCATTTGGTTCTGAAAGGTTTCTTTATTGAAGTCAGAGATTCCTTAAAAATATTTTGCATCTCTTGAAAATTGACTATACACCTGCAATATTTTTCATACATCAAGTACTTCAAATAACGAACACGACATTTCACATTTTCCATAACACTGGTAGACGCATCGCTATCCTTCCCTTCTGATCGGCCCACATATTTTTCAGCTCTCATGGCACCAGCGATGTTTGTCTTGTGTTTACACGTGTTTTCCGGCTGCACAGTTCCGGAGAGATATGGATTCTGCTGCGTCGTCTCCGCGGCGTCGTCGCGAGCTCGATTTATCGACGCGCATCTCGCCGGGAACCGACAGCTGAGATGAATGGAATGTTGCTGCTATTGCCCGGATATATAGTATATCGGGAGAAAAGAACGCGTATGCACATCGTGTTTGTAGAAAATTATTTTCGAGATTTATCTGAGCTGCAACGCTGCTATACCTAGAACGGAATATAGAGAGAGAGAGAGAGAGAGAGAGTACGTCGCGCAACACGCGCCGTCGGATTATTCATTTAGTCGTACTACTGCGCGCTTTTCTCCGCCGGCGGCGGAGAGTTGGTTTATTCTTATTTCATTGCGCCGA
>UCQR01100011.1:0-11095 GCA_900474235.1 Cecidostiba semifascia | reverse complement strand
GTAATATCTATAAACTATACATTTCGATTAAAGTTCGCACTTTCGGTTCATTCACTTGAGTTCATGAATCTATGCATTCAAACGCATTTTTATTCTTGCTGGCTCACATGGCCTGTAACCACGATCGTAGTAAATCATACAGAGCAGATATGAAAAAGAAGATCAGATCCTCAATATTCATGGGATATAGAACGTTTTTGAAGATTAAATTTTCTGCACTGACTGATGAATGTCTCACTACTTTTTTTTTTATTTGTAAATGTTTACATTTAATTGCATTCTTCTAAATATTCTTTAATTATAGAAAGCGTTAACATTTTTATATAAGAAATTTTTATATATCTATGAGAATTTACAATCATAAATAATTTATATCAACTCTGCCGTATAAAACTTAAAAAAACTGTGATTCAAGGATATTTTTTGTATTCAGTGTCAGTAAAATATAACGTTAGAAATATCTAAAATACGTAAAGTACAACTTTACGCACACTAAATGTTGAAAATGAAGATTTTAGATGTTAAGAAGATTAGACGTTAAAAGGAGCTATGTACAATAATATATGAAAGAAAAGAAATTAAAAGAGAAAAATAATATACAAAGTCATATTATTTGCTACCATTAAGGGATAAGTAATACGAAATCCATTCAATGTTTCGCCGGATCTGCTCTTAGCCCAGCTAATAAAATTCACTGCGAAGGGCTACTATACCGACAATGAGAAACACTCTGATCCAAGCTTTCATTTACCTGCAGCTTGGCCGGGCAGCACTAGGTTCCAATGGCTCTAGGGCCCTCTACCCGTTACGCACATAATGGCTACTATGCAGCGGCGGCTGCACCGGCTCTTGCACTGTAGTTCGACAATGACATTACTCGCATCGAAGTGTCCACTGAATGGATATCGATCGGGCTACTTAAACAGACGCACGAAGTAGACTGTAGAGATTTAGCGCAGTTCGTTGGCCGACCAAACGATCCTAGTGAGAAGTACATCGGCAGCCTATACGCCCTTACCTTTTTGTCGTTAAAGAATTCCGATAAACTCAAGAGACTGCAGCATAAACTTTGAGTTTTAGTTACGTTCACCCGATCAAAGCTATAAATTTATATTTTAATTGAATGAAAAAAAGACGTAGTTGAATTGCACTCGTTATTAATTAATAAACTATATCTAACTACACATGATTTCTTAACCCTCTATAACTCGTTAGCCAACATTACGTGTCCAAAGTAATATATAATTTTAAATGAAGATCAGTTTTCCAATTAATTTCGTTGTACTTTATTTGCTCGATGAAAAAGTGATACGCTTTTTAATCTATTCACTTATACACTTTTTAGAATTAATGTGGGTCAGATATCAGAGTCTATATATATATATAGCTTTAGCACAACTTCCTCGACTCAACTTTTCATCCGAAATTTCGGTCCTTTTGCATAAAAAAGATCGCGTCCTCGAATCCCATCATAAATTTATACCCGACCGCGTGCGAGCATACCTCCCGCAAAATCCCCCTTCGCCCACTCGCGCAGAGTCCGCAGCACTATAGGGGAGAAAATCGCTGGCAGTGGAGCCGCGCGCAAACACGAAGCTGGCTGCCTATTACACAGGCCCGCGCCCTCTTCTCTCCTCTCTTTTACTCCCTCTCGCACTCATATAACGTATAAGCGGCCGAACCGTTCACCCTGTACGAAATTCAAATACGATTCGAATGCAGTGTGTCGAACTCTCGGGAGCTGCTGCCGGCGATTCCAGGTCTGAAGTGCCGGGGAGTAGAGGCAGTATGTGTGTGTGTTGTGTGTGTGTGTGTGTGTGTGTGTGAGGGGAGAGAGAGAGAGAGAGAGAGAGGCTTGATCTACTCTCGATACCGGATGGATTCAGCGCTATCATGAATTTCAAATCGTGTGCTCAGTCAATTCTTCTGCGTCGAGTTCGGAATTTTATGCAAGCGCCAAACGAGAAATGAGAACATTTTTACCATTCTGCCAACACTCTGGCTCATATCCGGACGTTACGCTCTTGCACGTTTGGATAATTGACATCGTCAAATTATGGGACTGCGCGAGTTGAGGAAGAGGGTCGCAGGGGTATATCTTGTTTTATTGAGCTGTTTACTTCGAAAAGCGTTTTGCCAAGGGTGTGGAATATGACTTCATAAAGTGTATCTTAAATCTTCTGATCAGAAGCGATGGAAACGATGATAATTTTATTATGCGGAATAAGTATATCTATATATGTATAGCAGAGCTATATGGATAATTGTAAATTAAATATATGCATGGAATATGTAACAAGAAGAATTCAGTTTTTTAGTTTGCCCACGTTAAATATATAATCATATACAACTGTTCAGAAAACTTGATCGGATGGGAAACAAAGTTGAACTATAATTTCCAACCTCCCTGCTCGGGTGAATTATATATCCAAAACTATTCGTTATGCATTCTTGTAGACGAGCTCGAGCTCGCATATCATATAGGTATATCCTCTTCGCTCAGCGAAACAAATCACTCCGGCTTGGCACGCCGGAAGCAAACTTTTTCCAGTACTAGCAGTCCCTTTCGGGAGCGATTTCGCGCTCGGCCGTTCTTTGCAGCCTTGCCATAGAGTACCTATACATATACATATACTGTCAAGGCAGAACTATACGATGAAACTGCGCTGGTATTTTAACGGGCAAGAGATTAATCCCCGCACGCTTTCTCGGCTAAAACATCAGTTGATTTCGAAACGCGATTGCACAACTGTCGGATGAGAAAGAAAGTTCTCCCGAGCGCGCGTATAAAGCTCGCGCTAATCCGAAAAGAAGTCGATACACGCCGGGCAAATGATTGATCGAAGCACAGCCGACGCATCCCCTTTTAAGCAACTTTCCGATGTCGGCGCGTGGGGCGTGACTACTTCGCTGTACGCGCACAAAGGCGATATAAGAGCGCTGATGCTCGCTGAAGCTTCGCTTTGTTATCAGCTTCGCAAGATTAACGAGCTGCCGCGCCACTTGGCCAGCGCTCGTTTACCCTTGCGACGGACCCAGCGGACGGACTTGGAAAGTCGAGGATGAGCGAGTCGTCACACGCCGGATGCGTCTTGGACGTCGTTATTATGGTTTCGAGCTGACTGCATCGGTAAACGAAGGCACTCGGTGGGCGGATGGGGAGAGCCGTAATGAACGGATCATGTGGCAGTTTTATTGTGGACTCACGTGGGTTGGACGTTTGTGAAAGAGAAATGTAATACACTCGATCATGTAACGCATATTGTCATTATTTTTTTTTCAATATTATTTATCACGTATAATTCTTGACAAATTACTTGCAACACGAAGTTCACAAACTAAAATATTGTTGCATTTTCATCACTGCGTTATTGCGACTAACGTGTTACTCTATAAAAATACAGTTATATCCGGCAATTTTTTTTCTTTTTTATTTCTCTTTTCCAAAAAAAAGCGGCAAAGGCGTGGAAGCTGCTGTACAGGCGTGATGATAGAGCGAGGAAAATCAAACGTGATAACGGAGAGCATTCGGTGATATTTAGATTTATATACCTCGATGCGTGCTCGCAAACGCCTATCGTATACCTATGTATCTATTCCTAGCAATAGCGATTTTGTCGGTCATCAATATGCTTCAATACAACATATATATGCGCTTGGTTAAGCGCGGCAAAGTTGCCCAGCGACTGTCGATGACAATAATAAAAAATATTAAAGCTTCCAAGATTTGATAAAAATATAATCCAGTAGAGAGAATTTCAGACATAATTATTTCGTGACAATTTATATAAAGTAAAGGACAATACGCGTGACCAAAAATCGTCCGCAGAAATATTTATTTAAAGCATACATCTTACCGCTCTACATTATACAAGTGCACGAAATTTTGTACGCACAGTTTTCAACATTAAAATATGCACGGACAAATGGCAGAAACAGCATAAAATGTTAAAGGGTTTTTACATTGATTAAGAAATTGCTACATGAATGTCTTCATTTGCAGTGAAAATTATATCTACACATTTATTATATGCTCTTTACTATTCATTACAATATTTCTGCACTTAAAAAATCACATATAGGTATGGTATATTTCAGTAACATAAACACCAGACATTAAAACTATACCAATTGTTAATGGAAAAAATTCATTTTATAATTAATTGAGATTTTTTATTTTTAGATCCCAAAAGCACGCAATCAACGGTAAATAGAATCTCACTGAATTTTGCGCGTGTGTACAGGGAACCATCCCAAGCAGACGACGAAAAATCAAAAGTCCGAGCTATGAAAAGCGCGCCAAATGGTTTTAACATACATGCAAATATGTTATGCACATGTATGAGAAACACAGAATGCGTCCCTGTTTTCATCGAAAACAAGTTGATGGAGTAGAAGATCGGCTGAGCTACGAATACAACTTTTTTTATGTGTGCGCGTGTATGTGAATAACGCTTCAGAGGTGTACATCCACCGTTAAGAAAAATCTTTAATTAAATTCGAGTACTTGCCATGATCATCTTAGGTAGATCAGGTGCAGCGAATATATAAGATTCAAATGAGTTTGTATCAAAAGATATTTGTATACATAGCTATACAATAGATATTTGTAATTAACTATACAATTATAATCTTTGTTTTAGATATCTTCTTCTTCTTTTAAATATCGTAGACATCTGCGTAAGTAGCTTAACTGAATCAATGTAGACTCCTTAGAAGAAAATTTTTCGCTATAGAGCGAGTGCCGTAGCGCGTCGTGCATCCAGCAAATGAAAGGAAAATTAAATTTCAGGGTTTGTTAACGATCTCGCGACTTTTGCAGAGCCAAGATACAATGAAGCTGCTGAGAGATTGAGGTGCGCGAACGAAGAAGCCCCTGGAGAATTGCCAAAGAGGTGCACGAAAACGAGCTAACGCAGTTGCAAGATAAATTTAATCGCAGCAGACTTCCGATAAAGCACTCTCTCTCTCCCTCTCTCTCTCTCTCTCTCTCTCTCTCTCTCTTGCTCTCGCTCTCTCTGGTTTTTCTAGCAGTGGACGCTTAGAACGTAATCTGATTACAATCTCAATTACCGACCTAGCTCAAGTAATTGCACATTGCATTCACAAACTAATAAATTTACATTGCACAGCTTATTAAAGATAATTTTTTTTATACTTACGACAAAAGCGACTTGTAACAGTATATTATAGAATAAGTACTGAAATTTTTTCAACTAAAAACTTGTAAGTATAATTGTAATGCATAATGATATTGAGATGATAGCGCAATTATCGGTCTAACTTACACCATGTGTGTTAAAAGTTATATTAAAAAATGCGATTGAATTATGGATTTTGGGATCGAGGATCGAATATCAGATAAAAATATTTGTGAAATTATTCAAAATCTACTATAACTGTTCGTCCTTTTAGTATGCCTCGAACTAGCATCCCCTCATTATAAGCAAACTTGACTACGGCTCCACTAAAGAGGAGCACCAGAAGACCAAAAGACCTGCACTAATTAGATTCTCTCCCAAACCTACCCTTTATATTCTCAATTAGAAGTAATCCTAAATTTACGCTTCCATGATACATTCAAAATATTTTTAAAGTATTGTATTTTCTGTCGATTGATTCTGGAATTTATTGTACGATCATTTTTCATAAATTAATCTAGAAGCTCAAAAGTAAAAGTTTGATAAAGATAATTCCATGATCAACTACTTTTTAAAGCTCAGCCATTCTTTATTTATAGGTCATCTTTAAATGTCAGCTCCCGTCCCTAAAGGTTCGATCATTATTCTTCGTCTTGGGGTGCGATGTATGATCCACAAAGAAGTTGACGACAACGTAGCTCTGTGACCTTTTAGATACGGTAGTTTAAGAAAATAAATCGATATCGTTCTAAATGACAAATGAATATTTGGCTTTTAACATACTACCGGCGTAGAATAATCATTTTGACAAATTAAAAAGTAATAAAAATTTACTATACACACTTTATTATCTTTAAAAAATGCAATTACATTTAAATTGGACTAACAAGAAAGTTGCACAACATCAGTAACGTGAAACATATATTAATTAAAACCATTTAAAAATGCAATAGCACCATGTTGCATTCAAATTAAAAGTATATCGATCTCACTGTTTGTAGAATATTGGCCAAAAATTAATTTATTTATGTGTTTATGTAATTAGTTTGCAGAGAATCCAATTCCAATGTCAAATTGCACGGAAAATAAAATATATCACAAAGGATGTTAATAATGAGCATATCATTTGAGTCAATTTGATAATCATATAGGTTGAATTAGGCTTAGAACGTTGTCTCTTTCGATCTTTCGCTCATATACTCTCGCGTGTAATCTGCAAAGGGAAAATAATAGCGATTCCGATAACAAAATTTCGCCTTATAAATCTAAGAGGGATTTCCAGTGAGCTGGGCCGAGCTTCTGAGGAATGGCGTAACGCTGAGCTGAGCTAGGGAATAGGGGGTGGTTCCCGAGGGGTATTTATCTACGAGTAGATGCACCACCTACGTCTCTTTGTAGTCGCTTCTACAGCCATGTTCCTATCTATGCACACTTGCTTACCCGCCTCTGTTTTATCGTGCATCTTCGACTATTTGCTTTTGTGGCACTGTATATCTCTTACTCCCCCGCTTGCTTAAATTTCCTTCCGATTATCTATCATTTTTTTCTTTTGCGCAATAGCTGAGCACTTGTCGTGTGAGTCAGATGATTGCATTTTTGATTTCACATTTTAATTCTTATTTTATTC
The DNA here is from genome assembly GCA_900474235.1 of Cecidostiba semifascia. NCBI lineage: Eukaryota > Metazoa > Arthropoda > Insecta > Hymenoptera > Pteromalidae > Cecidostiba > Cecidostiba semifascia. The sequence continues at coordinate 4,327 of UCQR01100011.1, read as the reverse complement.
TTATTATTTATTTACTAAAAACTTACAAAGATTTATGATTTTTCATGTTTAATCGAACAATAGATGCTATTTTATTACTCGTAAGCAAATTTTTTTGAATCTTCACTTGATGGCTATGGTTAATTGTAAGTAGCATGCTAATCTTCTTTAGTATTCTGCCTCGTCAGGTGTCGTAATGATCTTCGTCCAGAGTTTGCGGGCATGGACTTTTCAACGAGCTTTGTCTCTTCGGAGTCTTTGGGAGTTTTCGAAAACTTACTGCTTAATGATCATACTACAGTTGTCGGGAGTTCTTGTCGTTAACTACATAAACTCATTCGTTGTCGTTGGGTTTTTTATACTGAATATATCTATTTCTATAACTAGTACCGGAGAATTTGTTTGCCGCATAATATAATACCCTGTTTTATTTTTTTCCATTTTCGTAAGCACGCACTTTTTATCTTTGCATTTTTATTTTAACATTATTTATATTTATTCTTATTTCCCCTCCAAATATAAATTATATGTCTAGTTGGTTAGATTAGGACACAAAAAATATATAGATGCAGAAGAACACAGAAGGACCACAGCTCTGTTGTTCATTTTTGTTCCTTCTTGTTCCTTGCGGTTGTGGTTATGCCATTCTAGCTGTCAGGGCCCTTACTACCTCTCATTTATTCCTTAATCCCATTATACATTCCTATTTCGAACTGCCTTTTGCTCCTTGACCTTCTTCAAAAGGTCTGGTTTTCTCGAGTACGCGACTTGCCTTATCTTGCATCAGAAGCCGAGTTTCAGTAAGTTCGCTGCTTCGCGTTCGTTATATATTGAATAGTAGCAAGCTGGAAAGTATGAGAGAGAGAGAGAGAGAGAGAGAGAGAGAGAGAGAGAGAGAGAGAGAGAGAGGAGAGGGAAACAGAAAGAGAAAGAAAAAAAGTACTGGCCAGTAGCCAAAATGGTAATGCGAGCTCTCCGCTCCTTCACAGCGGTTGTCGTCACACCACTATCCTTCGCAGATCGAAGTGCGTTCATCCCCCACTTTTCACTTTTCTACATTTCCATTGCACCCTCGCTCCCCTCTCTTATATTTTTTTCTTATCTTAGAATACATTGATTTTTCGTATTGAATAATCAATATCCATTATTTTTATAGCAATATAATGAGGAATTGCTAGTATTTCACGAATAGTTTCGTAGGTTAGGTTAGGTTTACAAAAGATAATTATACTCAGAGAAATACCGTAGAAAGTTTGTTTAGTTTGGATCCTGAAATAGCTCATTAGAATTATGAGATATGTATGATGTGGTTTTCCCAACGCGCTGGTAGTCTGCTACAACAGACGTTCACTCCGTTTAAAATTTAAATGAATCTAGCATTGAGATTATTTTTGAGAGCTTATTTAACAGGCCAAGATTTTTCAGTTCGTTAGACCAACTTGAGCATTGAAATTACAGAAACAAATTCAGTTCAATTAATTCTAGCCCCCGATTTGTTTTGTTTATTATATCATGCAATGTACAAAAATCCAGTGGAATACGAGAACATTGCTTTATGACATTATTATCTCGGTCATTCAAATTATACACAAAGGATACATCTTAAGATCGCTTCAGATTCTGAGTTGTTCGGTTGTTTTATTATTTGGCATAGAAGAAACGATGAATTATCGGTTGCTATAGAAGGCAACCGCACTCCTTTTGCGAAAAACAATCCAACTTGGGATATGAGTAACGCGGTGAAGTCATGCAACTTCACACGCGGATAGTATCATAGCAGCAAAAGCGACGGCTTTCCGACATTACGTATAGACGTATAGTACGCAGAAGATTTTCACGTGTGTCTCGGACAGATAAGAAAGAAAAGAAAGGCCACTGCACTGTGTTTTCCTGGAAGGCGTTCGAATCGAATCGTACTTTTGAACTACTTTAGCGTCGCAGAAGTTTCTGGGTCGGATAACGATCGGCGCTGTTGCGGTGATGGCTACTGCGGCTGATACCGCCGTTCGTTCTGCGCACGCGGATCTTCGAAAACCGACGAATTTATTGGAACACTACAAAGCTATGTGATTGTTGAATTTGCGAAGAAATTATATACTTTATTTATTTATTTTTTTAAGCATAAAACTTTTGCTATTACTAAATGGGATATGTGATAGTACATTATGCATCAAGGGGACAAAGTGAGCTATTTCAAACGAGGGTGAGGTGTTCAGTACAAGTTAGAGTCGAGGGCGCTGAAGACCCTGTTTACTAAAAACTCAGTTTGGGGTGCATTTCATTTGCCTGCAAAATATCTGTATAGCCTTGGGCTCGTTGCGCTTCGTGAGTATAACCCGTCTTCTAGATTTTCACAGCTCTCGACAAAAAGGGAATGATTACGAATTCCATTAATACTCTTGCATTCGAAGTTCTCTCGGAGACTTTAATTATCCCGACGCTCAGGCAGTCACCCAATAGTCGTTCTCGTCGTCGTTACTCGCCACCACCATCTTTGTCGTCACTTGGTGGTTCTCTAAGAGTAACGGATGAATCGCTAAATTAAGTAAGGTCCGATAAAGCAATCATCAAGAATTAAATATGTGATCTGGACTCAAGTCGTTTCTTACTTAAATACATTACAGTAGTGAGAAAAGGAATCACGACATTTCTTATTGATAATAAATTATAACATTTTCTACAGATTAATAACTTTGAGTTTTAAACAAAATTCGGTGGACACGTGACACGAGTGCTCAATTCATCATCCGAGTCTGAAGAATTTTCCATTCCATCAACTAAAGTGCTTGATCAAAGGTCTAAATCGCGACTATACTTTGTAAGATTAAAACTCTGTTTTTTTTGCAATCTTATAATTAATACGATTCACAAAAGAAAAATTTATTCAGTGAAACGGCCTTTTGATGAATACATTTTTCTGCAAAGTACAACCTCTATTAGGGCTAGTAAAGTAGAACCATGACATCCTCTTAAATAATAATTACGCTTATTGGTCATGATTTTCCTCTATACAAATAAAATATTTGTACGTACATTTTATAAAAATTGATTTTTGTCATTTCAGAAAAAATCAATAAACCTAGTCAGCGACGAAAGCATCGTCGATAAATTTTCCTCGCACCCAAAAAAAGTTTAGCAATCGATAATTCGTTTCCACTCGCGCTCTCGAAGTGCAAATTTGTCACGCCCTAAAAATTCCAGCTAGCAGCTCATTAATTTACCATCCTCCCATTATCTGTTGACGAACACAAAGAGAACGTAATTTACAGTGTGTCAATAGTTTTTAACTCGCGCAGAAGCCAGACAATAAGAGGAAAAACAAGTAGCTGAAAAGAATTCTCCGTTGGACGCTCCACTGACCCTAATTCTTAATCTACGTCAAAGGGTTAGAAATACGTAGGCACGGAAAAAAAACATTAGAGATTCCAGCTGGATAACTCCTGATACATCTACATCGTTTAATTCGTAGCGTTTTGTTTTCTTGAGTGTCGTTAAGTGCACAGTGCACACGCACATACAGCACAAATACTAAATACTTTCACACTCGTTGTCAAAATAAAAGCTTTGTAATAATAATGAATGTTTACAAATCAATAACTTTTATGAATTTTTATATTTTCTAGTTGCCTAAGCAAGAAAAAAACAGGTTAATGCATTTTGTATATTTTTTATAACTTACTAATTTTAACTTCAAAAAGGAATTTTGTTTAGATATTTAACATTTTTCTTATAAAGAAATACGCAAAAATCAGTAAGTATTTTGAAAATCGAAAAGTCTCCATATAATAAAAAGAAATCAATAAAACTAAAAAAATGGATTCTTTTGCCGGATTTGTAACAAAAAAGACAAAAATATGAGCCAAATTTCATTGATATATTGACGAAATAGTAAAATATGATGGTACACGCACACAGACACATATAACATTAACTAATTTTTAAGAAAATCTTCCTTATCATAACATTTTCAATTAAAAAATAAAAAAAAAACAGATATTTTTTTCATGATATATGAAGTCTGTATATGTTTCCACAAACTGCAACGCCTCGATTTCATTTATCACGTTGTCGTCAACCTATCGAGGGCGACGAACGAGACGGTGAAGAAGCAACCCTGCGGTGAGAAGGTTGAGCCAAAAAAATGGTCCAAGAGCCAGGGGATGCTGACGTGTTTACGCTGAGAGGACGTATTATCCGTGATCAAATGGAATTATCGAAAACTTCGTTCGCACGCGAGGTCTATTTTTTTTCTTTTTCTCCCACTTCTTTGTTATCATACGTTTCTTTTCTCTCTTATTTTTTAGTTTGTCGTTGAATGATGTTCTTTTATTCTCATTCTATTTACACG
>UCQR01100010.1:0-10931 GCA_900474235.1 Cecidostiba semifascia | reverse complement strand
GTCTCATTGTTATAACGAGGCCAGCCCTCAGCCGGGCTTTTAATGTGAATTTCATTAGAGCGCGACCGCGCGCGGTCAAATTAAACGCAACTTCAACCGCGTTTGTTTTGGATAAAAAGAGAATCCCGGCCTGGCGTTTTAATTTCAAAGGTATATATAGCGGGCGGCATTAACGTTTATGTGAACGCTTTGAGGGGTGCGGGAGGGAGAGGTGCTGCTGCTGCGGCTGTACGCTTTTCGAGCATTTAAATTGAGGTTCTGAATGCGAGACACGATAAGTTGTGTGAAAGGGTTTGGTGCAGATGAGTTCTGACGCGCGCGCCAACGGAGCACAGAACTCGATCGGTTAATAGGTCGTTTTCGACTGAATAGCATATACTTTTAATGTTAAAATTTAAAAAATGTTTGAAGTCAAAGCCATCGGTAGTTAACTTTGACAAATTAAAAATTCCACTGATGAATCAGAACTACGAAGAAAAAAGGCTGTATATGAGCGGCTTAATTAACGGCGAGGCACGGTCAATAGTCTTCGAGCACGAAACGATGCTCTTGAAACAAGAGATATGATATAGCTGAAGAGCAACGTAGACACTTGGGATAACGCCTGACATTCCCGTTCGGTTATCAAACTCGGTTAATGAACTCTATCATTGTGGAACCTGTCAATAAAGCACATTAACGTTCGGACGCGTAGCAGCAGTTCAGTAGGCTTGGAGAGTCGGCAGTAGAGAGCAAATAATGTGGTTTGACGGGACGAGATACTGGAGCTCTCTCTGTCTCTCTTGGCTCGTCTGCATCGGTCGTCTGGCAAAGCTAGTACAAACCTAGCTACGTTCTCGAGTCGACAAATAAATCATTGAAACTGCTTGATCGAACTAACTCTATCCTTTGAAGGTGGAAATGCATACGTCCAGACGTTTCACCTCTATCTATCTGTCTATCTCTCTCTCCCTCTCCCTCTCTCTCTCTCTCTCTATCCACAGGAGAGTTTGCAAATCTAGGCCAAATAAAGTTCGTCGATGCAGTAGTGTAAACAGCCTAGAATTTCGTTCAGAGATTGCCGTATTTTCTCACCCATGGTTAAATCAGAGGCGAACTATTTCTTTATATTTGTATGTTGAAATAGTCTGATTCTGATAAACATAAGTTTGTTATCAAAGAAGTATGCAGCGATTCCATATAATTGTTACATAATTATTTCCTTTTGTTTAACTTAAGATCCTAACCATTGAAAACTACTTAACAATACTCATCTGAAGCATAAAAAAATCGAATAAGCACTATTTCTGTAATAACGTGTTTGAAATTAGCCGTGTGTATTGCAAATATTTTATGAGTATTTTTCATAACGATTTATAAATATCACAATTTTGCGTAATATACCATATATATTCCAGAACAGAAGCATTCCCTGAGTAATAGTATTCCAAGACGCAGCATACAACATCGGAAAAAGTTTCGCCACATATTTCTCTAGGTCATACACGAGAGTCGTGTGACACAGATTGTTCTGGAAAGGAATAGTAAAGAAAGAAGCAGCGGGACACGCACATAGTTGCAAGCACGAAACACCGAGAGCCGACGAAAAACGCTGAAGAGGAAGAAAGAAGCAGAAAGAATGCCAGTGAACTAAAGGAAGCACACGACTCTTCGGAAGCCGAAGAAAGTACGGAGCTTCGAGAGTTCCAAGCCGTTTGATCTTTGCTCAGCTCATCCTGAGCTCGTGGTGCTGCTTTTCTACTATTTGTATGTACATCTCTTGCTTCTTTCGCGCATTTCTTCTTCATCTCTATCCATCGCGGCGTTTGCAACAGTCCCCTCACACATGCGCGCTTTCCATCCAACTTATACAACTTCGCGTATCGATCATTTTTCTCATCCCATATAAAAATGAATAACAGCAAAATCATACATCAGTTTCGTAAACTGCAATAAAGTGCATTACGCAAGCACATCGCGTAATCAGAAGCGCGAGAAAGTCTTTTTAAAAATGTGTCTACAACGTAATGCACATTCAGACAGTGGATGTTCATCAAACAATTATAACAAACGATGTTATCGTCAACGTAGAGTTTACAGAAGAAAAAACAAAACAAAATTGAACAGACAGACAGATACCCGTCGGAAGTTTATCTGGCGCGCATGCTTTCGCACTACTCCTTGCGCCGGGAGCCAGAGGCTTCCTGTATCTCTCGCGCAGGGTGCGCATCCGGTCCCGGGCTTTTGTACCCTTTGTTCTCGGGACGTATCGCGCGTTACCGCGTGTATACGTGCTGGTATCTCTCACCCTTCGCCGTCAATGGAAAACCGAGCGCGCGTGCACAGTCAGAAGAGTGACGTAACTCTCTCGGATATCGGTACTCCAGTCGCAAATACGAGAGATACAAAAGTAGATCATGGATACGTAACACACGTCGCTGTAATAGTTGCAAAAACGTATTGCGTGTATACAGCAGTATATGTTCGATCGGTGAAAAACAATTACAACTCTCGGCTATCTCTTGCTCTTGCGGCGGGTTGTACGGGCGCGGAAAGGATTTCACGAGAACCGCTGATATGGCGACAATGAAATTGCTTTTCCAATTTTCAGGGTAATGTCGTTACACACGTATACGCGACGCGCATACGCTGTGTGTGCTACTATACAGCAGAGCTTGCTCTACTGTCATTTTCTTAAAACGTTCCGCCAGCTGCGAATTCGATCGTTGCAGAGATACATAGCCGCGGTTCGCACGTGTCGCATATCAGGGCGTTAACTTTAATTGGATGCTTCTGTCGAATTGCCGCGGGGTTTGGGTAGAAAATCCACGATGCACAAGAGCGAGCTGCTGTTTTTTCCCGTGCATAGGCGGGACAGTTTTTGTTTGAAGAGCTGAACTGATCAGTGGACTACGGACGGCTGCAATCAATAACGGCTGGCTCTCGCAATCGTCGAGATGATAAAAACAAATTGTGCATACCAATTTGCGAAGTATAATCTTTTCTTCTATAATACTCTTTTTTTTGAAGGTAGCTTCGAGCAACCTTTTTTTGATGTGTTAGATTGTATATAGGTTCATTCTCTATACACTCTAAAATTTCAATCACACACAGGGCTGAACATCTGCGTATTGAAGTGAATATATTTCGCAAATCGTATCTACTTGCAATCTGGTCGTAACAAGATTTATCTGCTGTGCTCTACAGCTGTGAGCTCGTGTATGCATCATATTATTACGCGATCGTAGCGAATCGAATATTGGCATTCTAACGCCACTTGGATTTCTGAAAATACTTCGAGAGAGCAAGAGATGCAATATGCATCATATCGATCCGTTACAGCGTGATGTGAGATAATGAATATCTATATGTATGTGCACAATTTCAATCACGATCTATCTTCTCTTCAACAGTTGCTATTCACAATGAACCATATATGATTCCAGACGAACGCATTGAAGTTAAATAACCCTCTTGATCGCTTGTTGAAATTCGCCCGATCCGATCAATACCACAACACCACGCATCGAAAGTTTCATTTGCAGCACAGCTGCTACTGGATGAAGAAGAGGCGACACTGTTTGGTATTAGATACGAAGGATTCGTCGTTGAATTTCAACAATTCGCTCGATTTCGGTAACAAGAGCGACACAAGACGCGTGTATAGAGTTATAGCTGTATCTACAGTTTGACTCTCGGGTGAGCTCGACAAGTTGAATCGCAGATACCCTCGCGCTATCGACTTCGTGGTATACCAAGATGAATATTCACGGCTATGCGAAGGCGAACCCATTATTCCAGCCGACATTCGGCGCGAGACTATAACGCAGACAGAGAGGGAGAGAGAGAGAGAGAGAGCAGTTCAGCTGCGCCCACACACTGCACGCGCTTTCCTCCGGCTTTGTGGGAGTTTGATGTGCGTGTGGTGGCTGCAAACACTCGCGTGCGCGATATATTCAATAGGTGATGCTCGTCGAGAGAGAGAGAGAGAGAGAGCGAATTGGATTACATCGAAAACGCGGCTTGACGCGCGTGTAATAAAAGAAAAACTGGGACACACATGTATAATACCAGGGAATTATAACCGAGCTGATAGTAGGCTCTGTCAGTCGTACGTTAATTCCGCTCTGTATAATTAATAAGCGCGTGTGTCGGGCTGGTAGGATTTTATGGGGATTTTAGATGATCGTCCCCCGGCTTGAGCTTGGCTCACCGAGAATTTCGCTTCAGCTTTTTGTTTCTCTTTCTCTTCCGCTCGATGCCGGCGACATGAATTATGCAGAGCCGGACGCTGTGTTGTGAAAAAATTAGGATTAAAAAATGTTGTGTGTTTTCACGAAGGGCATTTGCATATTTCAGTGACTGCTTATTCATTTCGGTTGGCTGGACAGTTAGTTGACCGGTGAATTTAGCAACGAGGAATTGACTGAGGAATCGTTAATTCACGTCCATTTGAATTTGCTTGTTTTGATCTGTTATAGCCCTGGTAGAAAATAGATCAACTTCGTTAATTAATCAACGTGTTAATCAAATGGAGGCATTTTTTCCCCCAAAAGCAATATCTAAATTCATAATAAAGCGTCTACATTATTATAAAATTATTATGATCATCACCGCAGAAATTTTTTTATATATACCCAATCCCACCTAAAAAAATGTATGGCGCCATTGTGTAACATTTCTATGTGATCTCTGATTGGCTATTCTTTTTCGCGCGCGATCTCTATGTATGTTTGAATTTCTAACCTCATAAAGTGGCCTTTTTGAACAATAGAATACTGTATTCTGACATTATATGAATTTCTTGACCTCAAAAAGTAAAAATTGAAAAAACAGAGTAATAAATACGCCCGAAGCGTGTCTGAAGTTGCTAGTAGTAAGAAATAACCATGGTGTGATGTTTGTAATAACAAATTTGGCCAACGGTTGGCCAACCAATGGTGACTATTTCTACAAGGAAGATACTTATTTTAGAATGCAACGGACGAACAATAGCGTGAACTGTCAAAGATTAGTGTTGCGGTCTAAAATGTTCCAAGAGTTAGGCTATGTAATTTGGTACAATAGTTGACCGAGCTATAATCTCAGCGTGCCCTGTGTGAGGTTACGTATGTTGCGTAGCACTTCTAGCTTAAGCTGGGATTTTGAGGATAATGCGGTAATCTCATATCGTGCATGCATGCATATGCGTTGCACAAGGTTAAATGAGAAGAAAACTTGTTCGGTTTCTTTTAGCGCGCTTATTATATCCTCACATTTTAATTAAACCACTTCGTGTGTCGAGACGTAGAAGTTACATTTTTATAATGCTTATAATACTCATACATTTGGTCTATCAATTTTTTTAATCTATTTTGTATTAATGTATTAATTTATAGTTTAGTGAATGTATATTTTATAATAAGTCTTATATAAAAAAATGCTCTTACAATTTGTACACATAAGAGAATTCTTCGACATATTGTTAGCTTTTATTAAAAGTGTTTAGAACAAAAAATAACTAAGGGAAAGAAAATGGCTACACTCATCGCAATTTCAGTGCAATACAAAAATACACAGGTGAAGCGATACTCCAACAAGAATTTCATCGCTCGAGATGACCGCGGACGTCGCGTGCCATATATGTCTTCGCCGCCGGGGATTTCTAGGATAAATCTGGCAATCTTATCTTCCACTGGCGAGGATATGAGATGTTAGAGAAGCAGTGCTGCAACGAGTGGGGACGTGTGGCACGATCTTGTGGCTCTACGTGCGACGACAAAGAAAGAACTAAATACGACTACAGCTGAGTGGGCTATAGTGTGATATGCAGGTGAAAAAACACAGTTGGGGAAGAGAAAGGAAAATTCTTATTGAAACAAAGAGAACGCGTGAAATATAGGTGAACAAGAAAACGAAAGGTCTAACGGTTTGGGGATTTAATCGTCTGGGGAGAGGTAGCGAGAATGGAAGGTGTGAAACATCTGGTATCGTTGTGTTGTAAACGTTATAGGTTCTTTTTATTCAAGTATGAAAAGATGAATAAATATTCTCTAATGAGAGACGAGAACGAATCAAAATTATAATTTTTATCGAAATATTAATACCTGGTCAACGATAAAGGTTGAAACCGCAGCGTTTAGAGTATTAGAACCTAGTTGCATCTTTTAGTTACTAGCGTACACGTAATACATTCATATTATCCAACCCTGATAAGAGAGTGACACTACTTGTGGCCTCGCGAGTACACAACCCACGCACTCTGTGCAAATTAAGTAAATACAGAGTAAGCAAGTGAACGTCAGCGCTGAAAATGACGGCACATACATAAGGGAGGGGTAGAAGAGATGCAGTAGTCTCTTGTGTCACCGCAAGTGGCATCATTAATGAGATTCAATTGCAACGCGACCGCAACTCAATTTATATCTATACGGCTGCTGCTGGCTGCTGTCCCACAACGATGTTGAGTCTCGTGCCAGGTGCAAACGTGATACTACTTTACAGCATCGAGCTGTCGTTGTTTGTCGATCTCTTGTCTGTCTGTTCTAGCTCTTCTCGTGTTGGCATATATTCGTATAGTTGCGGTTGACATACGTACCAGTAAAACGCTATTAATGTCGCATTTTTATTGTAATTGAGGTCAAAATGTTCAATATATTTAAGAAAATATTTTATTTATGATATAATGAATATATTCTATTAATTTGATGTGATAAACATTATGAACCGTTTGGTAGCAAAGGAATATTATTGTAGATGAGGATGAGTTTTCAATAAAAATCCAGAGAGGATATCAATTACTGCAGCTCTGCAATAGCAGCTTTGCAACTCGTACAATAAAGCCAACACATGTGTCAGATGTCTACAAAAAGGTGAAAGAGAAACGTCAACAAAATTCAATGACAAAGCAGAGCTCGAAATGCCTCTGGCATCGACGTTTTCATTAAAATCGTAATCAACGTGGCCTGAAATTACACGCGTTTAAGCAAGTCGATTTCACGTGGACGTCCCGTCGACAACTGCTTGTCTCCTCCAATCGCGCAGTCGCCGCTGCGCCTGTCTGCAAGCGTGCCCGTGCACACACGTACACATATACGTATATATATACACAGAGGAGAAACACAGTGACATAATGAAGCAATGGCTCGGGAACAAATTGGAGAGTGCTCCCGACAAACAAACCCAATGACGTACATCGACTCTGAAGTCCGAATTCGAAACAATCAGTATGTGACTGCGTTAGGTAGCTGGTTTGCACTCTCTCACCCGTATCTGGATCGTTAGTCATTGCCTTTTGGCTATACCTTGTTATTCAACGATATACGTATCACTTTACATTGTCAAAAGGAAATCGTTACAAAATTTGATTTCTTTCAATACGTTCAAATTCATTGAGATAAACTAGCTCTTAAAACATTACTTTTCTTCTCAAGCAGAAATTGAAACATTATTTACAAAACATTTTCGAATACTGTTTCATTCTTTTATCCATCTGACAACACAAAGCAGCAAGTATAGTTCTCGGCAGCTTATCGGTCGTTTCGCTGTTTCAACTTCCTGTTCTCGCCACGATGTACGTCAGCAGCTAGTGCCGGAAAGATTTATCGACATTGTTGATCCTTGTGCTCAGCGGTATTTTCAATTATGCCATCTGAGAATCTCGACTGAGCTGTGGATGTATAGGTGTGCAGCAAGCATCTGTCCTGAGTTGACACACAATAATCCGAATTAAATGTCCGAGGAGAGTGTTGAGCTTGCAAGCTCCTTCTCTCTTCTTGTTTACTATAGAGCGTTCTTGTCTATCTACTGTCCGCCCAACAACTGGCATCTTATACGTTATATTCCTTGCTCGCGCTCGTATAGCCAAGCCGGTGTCGAAGTTTTTCTTTTTCCTCGATGTACGGATTCGTAGCACGCCTCTGGGTACCGGTCCACGCCGTACCGTGGACGTGAATTCGTAGTGAAGCACGGATGTGTTGGTGAGTTTTCTCTTCCTCTGCTGCACATGTGGTGCGGGTATCCTTTGACCCGGATTTAAGCCAAGAGAGAAAGGGAGGGATGTACTTTGCACAAGTTCAAAAGGAACACCCACGTATCTCTCAGCCTTCCTCTCCTCTCTCTTTTCTGACCATCCCATTTTTTTCCTAATTTATTTATCTCTTATAAGCTTATTGTTACTACATCGATGTAAAATAATTTTTATTCTAAATAAATACAGTTATTGTTGTTATTTGTTAATAGTCAAATTAATAAACAATCTTTGTCTCTTGAACTTTCGGTGAAAATAACATGCAAAATAACAAATAAAGCAAAGTCGAATCAAAATCAAATTTCTTTTATTCTGTCGCGCGCTTTCCCTGGATATATGAGAAGCCATCAATCAAAGCAGCATCCACGCTTACAAGGGCTAGGAGCAGGATGACAGTGCGAGAAACGATCCTTGTGCTCTCTTTATAAAAGAGAAAAAGAATGATGACTAGCTGGAGAAGGATGAATGGGTTAAAAAGTAAGGGACTGCTCAACAATAAGGTCTTCCGCTTCCGTGTTTTTGTTACTAGGGCGACACAGAACTCGAAGAAATTCTTAGTTCGAGTGAAATTAATTATCTATTATCTTTCGAAAAACTTTCATTAAGAGAAAAGCTAAGATACCATTTTTATCGGTTGACCTTTTGTTCGTACACGTGAAAGTTTTTAGATTGGATAAGATAAACTTGTATAACGTCAGGTGCAAAGTGAAAAATAGTTTTTTTCAATATTTACGAAGATTAAAGAAAAAATTAAATCAAGTTTTACAACTGCAGAAGCTAAATTCAGCTGCATGTAGCAGCGGCATATACGTAGCTATACGAATATCTAAGTAAGAGAAACGCGACAATGAATGAGATCTAGAAGTCGCTGCACGCGCTCATGCTCACGTCGTTCTCAACTCACTGTAAACTCGTTGCAAAGGCATTACACTAAAATACAGCCATACTCCTGTTCGTTAGTTGCCTAACATAGCCACCCGCTTCTTAACAGCGAGAGGGTCGGATTAACCAATGTGATACTTCGAATAAGAGAGGGAGAAAGAGTCACGAATCCTTCCAATTGGTTTAACTTACTTAAGACATTACTGGTTGAGATTTAATGACATGCACCGAGGAAGTTTCTAAAGCTCTCTTTGATATATGTATATATTATATACATTTGTGAGGGACGGCGTCTGCTGCAGCTGCTCTCTGTGTTGCAAAGGGCAGTGAGATCTTTGCAATTAAGTAAAGATATGCATTTTCGTTTCTATATAGTTTTGAATAATACGAGGAATAATAAGACAAGAAGAAAAAGCCTGGTGCAAATATTGGAGTTGAGTGCGAAATGTACGTAAGCGAAATCACATAAAAAGCACGCCAGTTGTGCTTCTTCTCTTTTAGCTCTCGCCCGAGTATTTTCGCCTTTGCAAATAGGACCAGTAATTTAACCGGGCTGCAAGAAGACAAAAAGGTGACGGCATCCGACTGGTTACGAAGGTTAGTAGCGAACGCTCGACCCCGAAATTAGTGTGCAACTGTATCTGTTAGATGTATCAATTGGATGCAATTTCACGCTGGCTTGCTGCAAACGAAACCGAGAGAGAGTGAAGAGGGGAAACTCCACCGGAAAATGTTTGGAAAAAGAGGCGAAAGAAGGCAGATTGAACTAGTGCTCTACCGGTTTTTCCAAGCACGAGTTTCTGCGCCATACCAATTAATTATAATGGATCCAAGAGTCCAGACGAGAAACCTTACAATATAATAAGGAAAACGGAGAAAATTGAATGATATTAAAATTAGTACATGTATATATAAGCAAGATAATGCCTTTCAGTATCAGACGAGTAATATGTCAAAAACAGTAGAAAACGGTTGAAAGGCAACAGAAGAGGAGGACCATTGGGGAAATCATGGAGTGAACCATCATCGGTGGATAAATTCAAGAAAAGCGCAACCATCGGGGGAAATCATAAAAAGAAGGACTAATATTGATCAAATTGAAGAATAAGTCGTGCGTTTATCCGTAAAAGTCTAGAAGATTATAATCTTTTGTTACTTTCCCCTTAATCTAAAAATACATTTTTGTGACACATGAACGATTTTCGCGTTTTAAAAAACCGTAATATCCCGAACAAAAGTTCTACGTTCGATTTCCACTGTTCATTAGCGTTTTTCTTCATTTTTTAGCATATAACACAAGATAGATTCTGGAAACACTGAAAGCGCATTTTTTCACGGGTCATATCGGTAAATGGGTTTCAAGGGATTGCCAAACTATCAAAAAGTCATAGATAATAGACAAATGGGTCAGTGTTTCCAGTTGTTTGTTTTGATCGCTATACGATTATCCAAAAATGTTTTAATAATCATCGATTGAATTCAAGTAGAGGACCGTAATATTAAAAATTTGTAATTAAAACAAACCATCAATAATACTTTAAATTTATCGGCTTACAAGCTATAATTTCACTAGAGGTTCATGGGTTTTCATCTCGATAACTTTAGAAGCAACAGCCAATAGATGATTAAACTGCCAGTAAGAGTACAGCTCGATTTAATGAAAACAAGTTAAGACACAATTAATCAATAATCGAAGCTACTGGCAAAGCCAGTGTAATTCGTTTTCCGAAGCTTTTCGTTGTTTCGTGCTAGAATCTTATACACACGTATAAAAAGTATACCTTATAGGAGACCAAAAGCGAACGAGAGACGGAAATACTCGCCAGGAGTAAAAAGGCGATTTAATTGCTAACCTCGAGGATCCTCCATTGCTATTCTTCATTTTCTCTCGCTCTTCCTTCCTCCTCGCGAGCTGGCTCTCGTTCCTCGACGCCTGGTGTCCTGTATCTTCATTACCCATCTCGAGTCCAAGCCGCCCAGTGCTATTACCACCCTCTGCAGTACCTCGAGACTGCGAGGTGTGCAAAGGCTGGCAGAGAGAGAGAGAGAGAGAGAGAGAGAG
>UCQR01100009.1:0-15637 GCA_900474235.1 Cecidostiba semifascia | reverse complement strand
ACTAATGTCATGATTTATCCGTTAACACATGCACCAAAATGCATTTTCGCGTTTTTTTTTACTAAAAATAAGGACAAAAGTAGCCGCTTATCGACCGATGGACAATAAAAATCGACAGCAGGCAATAATGGTTATTATTTCTCCCTTTGATGATGCTCAATATGTACATACATTTATCGTCACCAAAATTTGCCAACTAGTACACTATTATACTCGCATACACATGAGCGAAGCAATAAATTCGTATACAATTAAAATTTGTTATATATTTTTTATTTGTTAATAATGTAATAACTGTGTAGTTCGTCATGTCGCGACATGTATGAGTATGCCGTTTCAGAAATGCGCCGAGGGCTACTATGTCGATTCGGAAAAGCGCCGCAGACCATGCCATTTATTCAGAAAAGCGCCGCAGACTTTATCGCTTTTCCGAATCGACATCTGTGGCGCTTTCCGTAAACGTCATGGTCTGCGGCGCTTTTCCGAATTGACATAGTCCTGCTCATTATTTTGCATTCCTCTATTATTAGCAACAAGTGCACGTGTACGTTGATGATAATTCTTTGAATTATACCCGCTTCGCTCATCGTCAATAAAGTTGAATGAAATCCTGAAAGAAATTGTGCCGAAACGGGTGTGATTCAAACAAATTCATTTTTGAAAGATAATATACAAAATTTTACTCTACTGATGCAAATAAATTAGCCCACAGTAAACTGGCTGACAATGCGTGATTGTCTTTCAAAAGCATGTTTGTTTAAATCTTATATGATCTGATGAATTTTAGCCGTTTGAGCGCTAGTGCAGGCTAAGGTAAAAATAAGTTGTCTACGATTGAAAAAATAGTGAAAAATCATAAAATTTTCGGATTATTTTTCGAAATTGTTTTTCGTTATTTTTCGCTATTTTCAATCGTAGACAACTTTTTACCTAAGCCACTATTTTTAACGAATTTTTCTTCAAATTGAAGCTTTTCCCGTGCTTTGATCCTATCTGGGTCTGAAGGAGACAATATTTTTTTGAGGGCACACCTACCCGACCTATGTGATTAGGTTCCTTAGGCCATCCCGAACACGAAAAACCTTGCGTTCCCGCGATTTCGACGTACTACCTTTTTTTATATGGACGCACTTTAAATTATGGGAATTTAACACGGGTAAATTTAAGGATAAGTAGGGATTGCTCAACGGCATGTACTCAACGTCTGAAGAGCGCAAGGAAAAATGCATACTTATAGGATCAAAGTACGATAAAAGACCTTCAATTTAAGCCCTGATGGGTTAAAAATGGTCGCTTAGGTAAAAAGCTGTCTGGGATTGAAAATAGCAAAAAATCCTACATTTCTCGACTCTTCACAAAAACCAGCGATTTTTTCCTTTTTTAAGATCCTCATAACTTTTCATCCGTTCATTTGTTTCTCTTTTTTGCCTCATCGCATCTTGATGTATACCTATGCCTCTAAAAAAACTTGAAATATTTATAAGTAATGGCTATATACAAAACTATAGTGAAATCAGTTTTTAAAATGTCGCAAATATGTATCAAATTATGGTAGCTCGATGAATGGAAAAAGTATGTTTTTTTAGTATTTTGTATTGAAAATTGTAATTCGATGGAAAATTAGACAGATGTTCGAGCATCCTCTGCGCAAATATACTACTTTCATTATTCTTGATTTATTTCTTAATCTAGACGAGGTTTATGCTGTTATTGTACGCTTCGAATATTTATGGCAATAAGCTGACAAGCGTAGCTCTACGCACGCACAGCTCATTAAGAACCTTATTTTCCCCCGCTATATATATATCTCTACCTTCTTATACCTGCGTCGCCTTCTCTGAAACTTTTGCATCCTCAAGACATCTCTTAATTCCTACTCCAGGACTACGGATAATAAACCGTATCAACCAATGAGAAATTCTGTTAGAAAATTTGAGGATAACTCCCACAAACCCCCTCCTTATACCTCTCATCCCTACTTTAAATAACGGGCGAGCTCCAATAAATGCGTTAGATTCGACTTGATCGCCGTACGAAAAGCATCTTGGAAATTTGTCAAAAGTTATAGACTTGCAATCTGCATTCCGTTTTCCGTCACTCAAAAATACAAGTGTTCGTGTGAATTGTATTTGTATATACAAGTGAATATATTTAACGTGGGTGTTAATTTTATTTGAATATTCGCAACAGATGAATTTTCGTTCAAATAATAAAGATTGTCGGTGAAACCCTTCTAACAGAAGACCTCAGTAAACTCTATTAGAATGGCTGGTCAATCCATCACTTTCGTCACATTATTGTGCGTTGCCATCCTCATCAGTTTGGTGTTCGTAACATTCGTCGAAGCTGACTGCCGCTGGACAGGATGTCACGCTCATTCAGCAAGCGATTGGTGCGACGTCTTAGGACCTGGATACAGAGTCAGGAAGTGGCAACGTTGTAATGGAATTTTCGGCAAACAAGAGTACTGCTGCAACTAAAGTAAATTATCATTTCAAGACTGCGTTATAATGGAATATTTTTCATCAAACAACGAGTATAACTGCAGTAGCTGGAGTGAAGATTTTCAAGACAGTGGATTTTTCCGACAAACGAGAGTTTCATTTTTATCAAGATTGTGCTAGTATATATAATTCAATTTCAAGACTATATACTAAAAAACGTGTATTGTAAAAAAAATTTGATGAAATAATAAAATTTGACCAAAACAATATTAATATGTTAAAAAATGTTTTAATTTATTTCCATATTTTATTCTCTAAGAGGATAGAAGCAAGGATTTAATAATTTATTTTTACGATTTACTCAAAGTAACTTTTTGAACTGCACCATCAGAACACCAACGAAAAAAAACGTCCTTCGGTCGAAAAAGACACAGTTAAATATTCATCTGATGGTATGTAAAAAGTACCTTACCAACAGTTGCATATATATTTGACTTATCTATACTTGACAATTTATGCTCTGTTCAATCTCTTCAATTTAATTTAGAAATACAACTGCTCTATAGAACAACAATTAATTGAATTATTATTAATTAACTTAAATATATAATATTCATGGAGAAAATCATATTTACTCGGAGTGCTAATAAGGGTTAACTTTTAAAATTTTGTTATTGATTATGTCCACTAAAATGCAAAATACGTAAATTTTAAGTATTACTAAAGCTTTAGATATATTAAAAAGCTATATCTAATGATTATTTAAATTAAAGTCGGGGGCCAGGATAATGTTTCATTTTTTTTATTTAACTGTTTTCTAAACGATATACATACATATATGTTGATAATTATTCTAGACTACTACAAAAGATTACGGTATCGATACATTTACGAAACTCTAAATTTTTTTGTAGCATATATACAAATCAATCAATATATTAGTAATATAATACATCAGGAACTATTTCCTATATTACTGAACTCTGATCAGTAGACGCTGTGTTTCTCATTCGTTTACACAGCTTATTTTTTGATCTGATAAAATTTATTCTTATATTATTAAGATTTTATTAATATATTGACATGTTTAATCGTTCGCGTAATATGACATTCATTCTTTTTATGAAAAATATTGGTCGGTCTAAGTACTACCTTTTTAAACATTCCATATAAGTCAATATAATAGAGTTGTGCACTTTTTACAGACATACTCAATTTATATTTTTGGCACACAGTTTTACCATTAAATGCACTACTGACGGAGGTATATCGTACATACATTGCAGCAGTAAAAAATATGCTGTTTTTTTTTCAATATCGACAAAAATACAACGTGGAATTGATGGTTTACATTTATAATACTGTATCAGTTCTTTAATAATGCGTTAATCGTACGACAATGTGTAGAGCTTGTCCATACCGATCAAGTAGTGCTCGCACATTTTCTTATCTACGCTTCCAATCCAATGTTTATCGCAAATTTTTTTCGACCCACATAAGAATGTTTTTTCCCTTTATATCACGTAAAAGTCGAATGACAATGATAACGTTAAAATAATCTACAGGGAAAGAAGTTGCATGATTTTAATATTCAAAAGCGACATGCTGTCTGGCACCGATTCGACACCAGCGTTACCAAATAGCCCGAATTCAAATCTAATCGAATATAAAAAGAAAATGTGTAAAAAAAAAATGCTAAAATATAACGATATACTTTATATATACTGATGATGCAATGCTCAATTTAATCGACAGATATAGCTGCTAACGATCGTTACTGCAGTCGGCTCCTGTCGTACAAAGTATAACGTATATAGTCATAATCAGTAATATAAATACACGATCAAACGTGCGTCAGTGAATATATCAATGAAAAACGACACAACTATATGAATGATCGCTACGTATATGCGACAGCCGTAAATTACAATCCGTTCGTTATACGCAGATTCATCTTAATTGTCGATCCGAGAGCGTCTCGGTTACAATTTCTTTCTCCAACTCTCTCTCCGTGGCAGTTTAGCGCATTGACGCAACTCGTCTCGCAAGGGTAATTTTATTGACATCGTATAATTACATTTCTTATATACGTATATTAGAGGCTACTGTACGCCTTCGAGCGAGTGCTATAAAACATACACATATCGCAGCAAGATTAATATACTCAAATTCATGCTTGAGGTATAAATATTCAGTCGCACTTGAAATTGCGTTATTTTTTTCCTCTCGGCAACTATACACATACGAATTCGCGAGACTGAATATAATCTTCATAAGTACTGTCGGGGTATTTGCGACATTTTCTTCTCTGTCATTTCAGCTCACGCAAATCGGATGAATAATATGCGAAACAAAACTATTATACACATCATGAACGCGATATAATTTTATCTAAATGCAAAAATTCATCGAGTGTCCGGAAGAGTTTGTAATAAAAAATCAAGCGGCAGATGTCGGTGCAATTATGCCATTTCCTTCCGACGACTTTTCTTTGTACTCGATGTTGCAGCCGATCTGTTCGGCTTCCAATAGTGTATCCGGCAATTTCGTCCCGAGTGTCTCGGGAAAGGTCAGCGACAATAGTCCCGCGGTGAGACTCATACTTCCAAATAGCAAAACTGGCAGTCCCTCGTAAATAATACTGGCCTGTCAACAGAGAATTTGTTCAAAACCACACACAGCACAAAAAATTTACGCATATTATACACGATAAACATAATATAATGATAAATATGGGCTCACCAGTAAAGGTGTCTGGGGTGAGAGGATAGAACCGATGCGACCGTGCATACTGCAGATGCCGAGTAGCGAGTGCCTAAGTGTCGTAGGAAAGAGTTCGGTCGTGTAGACGTACGAGGTCGAGAAGGCCATGGTTATGCAGCCCTTGCCGCAGACGAAGAGTATCAGCGCCACGGTTGGCCAGATTCCTGAAAAATATTAAATTAGAATTTCATATAATATGACAGAAGCTATTTTATTTATTTATTGCTATATTATTACCGTAATCGGCCTTCGGTACGAATTGAATAGCCAGACAGAAGACGCCACTGAGGATAAAGGATCCGCAGAGAGTAGCCTTACGTCCGGCTCTATTGAGCAGCGGAATGACGAGGATATTGGCGGGAATCTCGATGGCGGTGACGAGTATGTAGTTGACGTATTTGTTGCCGGCGAATTCGGTCGAGTTGAGAGACAGCCCGTAGTAGACGAAGTTGTTGGTGAACCAGCAGAACGAGCAGATAAGCAGTCGCACAAGAATCTTCGGACTCTTGCGTATCTGCAGTAGTCTTGACTTTTCTTTGCTCGCCTTGTTCTCCTGTGCTAGCTCTTCCTTCGTTTTCTTCTCTTCGTTCTGTAGATGAGAGCGTATTATATACATGTAAAAAAAAAGATTCAGGGGTCCCGGAATCTCGAAAATTTTTTTAAAACCTTTATAACAATGAAAATAGGAAAAAGGTGGCTTTACTGCACAGATAATGCATTGTAACTTTGCACCAAAAAAACCGAAACAGATTTTTCATAAAAGATAATAAAAGTATAGAAGAGAATAGACCTGCTTCGATTTAAGGAAAAAAAATCATAAAAAATGGATGCTCCGCCGGTGCAAAGTTAGGAGCAAATAAAAATATATAGTAAAAATTAGTCTAATACTTCAATTGAAGATCTGCTCGTCTACTTTTATTATCGTTTATGAAACATGAGTAATATGCGCCTATAAAAAATGTCCTCTACGGTCGATTTCAATTGTTCATCGATGTTTTTCTTCATTTTTTACAACGTACAAAACTAAATAAAAAATTAAAAAAAAAAAATTGAGATTCTTGGACCCTCGTAAAAGCATTATTTTTGAGGGGATTTCGTCATGTATATGTATACATATGCGATTAGTATTACTCGTGCGCGGCACGTGTCCAAGATTATGATATGGTGTCGTCTGTCGTCTGTCGGCATACTAATGCGAAATTTCAATGTCGCGTGCTTTCTTTCGATTGTGTATAGTATAATGTACCTATAATATATGATGAAGCTGTCGAGATACTATCGCGTATACGACTATATTTGTGGTTTTTTGACCCTGACCGCACCTTGCCCCGCGAGGTCGTGACGCGTATATAAGCGACTGTGCGAGCATATAAATGTATAAAAGATACATTATGTGCAAATATTAAGATTTGAAAACTTATCGCAAAGCCGATCGATGAGAGAGAGAGAAAGGAGCGATTATTTTTGTCAACAAAATGATAATACATAACGTGTAAGATAAGATGCAGCTTATAGCTTACCTCATTGGGCTTTTCGTTGTTCATGCTCTTGAGCTCGAGGAAGGCATCTTCGGATAGATCGATTTTGTTGACCCGAGCCATTTTTCTGTAAACCTTCTCGGCCGTGTCGCGTTTGTCGTTGGCCAGCAACCATCTGGATGGCGGATAGATTGATTTAAAATTCCGTAAGTATGTATGTGTGTGTATTAAATTTAGCGAAATTCCTATATAATATAGGTATACAAACCTAACGGATTCCGGAAGTATGAACATGAGTAAAATGACGAGTAAACCAGGCCCGTAGATGAGTCTCATGAGTGACCTCCAGTTTTTCATCCACATCGCAGCCAAACCGAGCCACATCTCGCCGATCGCGTAGATACACGATATTATTGTACTGCCCAGGATTCTCTTCTCAACACAGGTCATCTCCATAGCTGTGTGCATGACGTATTCCAATAATGTATTATATATCTATACACTGTGCGATGAATAGTATATGTGTAGTTTGAATGAGTACACTGAGAAAAATTATCTAATAAAAATTACTATAGTTGTAGTAACGGCGGGACATACTCGCACTATGAGCATTTTTACTATATTTTATAGTAATCTTTGCTAGAATTATTACAAAATTTATTACAATTTTTGTAAAAATTACTATAAAATATAGTAAAAATGCTCACAGTGCAAATATGTCCCGCCGTTCATTTTTCTCAATGTACTACAATAACCACACGAGGTCAAAAGGCCCACTAGCCCTTGGCACACACCATATTTTTCTTGTAAAACATGCATTGACTTTTCGCGATATAGGCAATTTTTAGATGAGTAGAAAAAAAACATACCGTAAATGAAGCCGGCGCTGTAAATACCGGCGGCGAAGCAGGCATCGATGAATTCAAAGATGATGAACATCCAGTAGTTGACGGAAAACGAGTGTATTAGACCGCTAAGGCCCGCGAGGAAGGTGATCGAGGTCAGGACTGTCCTACGTCCGTATCTGCATATAAAAATAATAAAGTCTCGAGATAAATAAAAGAAGCGACCATAAGTACCGCCGCCACCGCCTCTTTACATTATTTTTTGCGCACATATATGCAACGTATATTATATGCATATGTTGATATTAAAATTCATCATCGTGATTACTTGTCGGACAGTGGCGAGGCGAAAGTCAACCCGACGAGCTGGCCCACGTTGTTTATCGTTCCGACGAGATTTAGCAGCCAGAGATTGTCGCAAGTTATTCCCCACTGTGATGGAAAGACCCGTGTGTCAGTTATCGATGTAATATTTATAATATATTATAATTAATAAACACTTTTGTTTTTGTTTTTTTTTCATCTGGGCACAAATACCTCGTTCATGATGGTGACCTCGTCGGACTCGTACACGAATTGGTCGCACTTGATCGACTTGTTCTTCTGGAAGAAGGATGGATCCGAGCAGTCGTTGTTTGCGGAACCGATGTTTGGATTGGATGGCTCATAGCGCATGCAGCTCTCCTCCGACAGCGAGTTGTTCAGCCAGACTAGACCCGTCAACGATGTGTTGCTCGGATTTTCGCATTCCGGTACCGCACACCTTGATAACATTATTTTAATCACTGATGATGAGAATTTTTTTGTTTTTTTGATGTGGTGACGAGTAAAAGCAACGTTTTGGATTTAACACTTATTTTTTTTTTAAAGAAGAGGTAAAAGTATAGTATATAGCGCTCTATTAATACTGTTTTTCGTGTTTTGATACAATATCTATTTCGAGCGCGAAACGCGGATTCAGCAATAATGAATACAATAACACTATACTCCGAACGATAGAAATAAGTATATAAATTCCGCGATGCGAGTGTAAATAAATCGCAGCAGGTAAACATCGCGCGCTGATTCTTATATACGTATTATTTCAAATTCGATTATATTTTTACGAGAAAAAACACAATATGTGTTACATAAAACGGATAATAGACTTTATCCTTGGAGAGAAGTAACAACGCGGCAATATATATGTAAGACGAAGCGCAATATACACGCACATCAGTGTTACACATATACATATACGTATACCAGTCGCTCTCTCGCGCGGTTGCGTTAATTGCAACAGGGCATTACAATCAATTTTACTTTACGATCACTTGTGTTGTTCAACGGCGATACATCTCATGTATATCGCACGAAGTCACATATAATCACTCTCGCGGCTTCAACTATATATTCTTTGTTGTGATTCGATTTTTCAAATATAATATAACAAAGAGAGAGAGAGAGAGAGAGAGAGAGAGAGAGAGAGAGAGCGACAAAAAGTACTCACCTATATTTGAGCTTTCCAGCGGTGAAGACATAGTCAAGCGTGAATCCTGCCGAGAGTATGAGCGGCAGCGTGATAAGCCCGTATATCGTCAGCTGATACTTGCCGAAAGTCTCGATGTCCTGCATGTTTACCGTTGTGTCTGCTTCCTCTCTAACACACGATATCGAATCACTGCACAGCTGTTGTTAATCTGTCAATTTAATGCAGTGTGTTATTATAGACAAATACGATAACCCGCAAGAATTTCAATCATCATTTTTATATACACGAGATAACAAACTACTATATGTACAGGTGCTACTGATACAGACGAGTGCTTTACGCGCGCCCGAGCTTTCGGATTAAAAGGTGAGACGACGACGCGATTAATAGCAGCGGAGTAATTATTGCAGTTGTTTTGATAATAGTTGACCGCTTCGAATCTGATATCCATTGCTACTATAATGCAGGTTTAATACGACACGTTAAGGGAGGAACGACCGAAGGGTATAGTTCGTGCAGACTAAGGCAACATATAGTATACTATAAGAGGTATATAGATACATCGATCAGCTGCTGAACCAGTTCGTATAATACACTTGCGCGCGACTCTTCCCTCTCTTTTGCGCATATGCGGTATATCACACGCGGCATTTACGCGAAATTTAAAACAAAATTATTCCATTGTGTATAAGTATTTTTATGTATCATATTCACTTTTTACGCATAATGAGTTCGTGTACTAATAATTGTGTCATTGATGACCAAAGCTCTCGGACGGAAATTCATGCATAATACCGATGCGATTTACAATTAATTATTTTGAGAGCGTCGCACGTTTACGACACACGTGCATGCGCGAATATACCTTTGTTGACGTCGACCGCACGTTATACACTTATAATATATATTATATGTGGTATACACACACGATAGTTGAAATTCACTTTTGTTCGAAATTAGTTACATATACCATGATATATATGCCATTGGAATACTTTAGTAACGCACGAGTAGCCTCATCCTCTTCTTTTTTTTTTCATTACATCACATACCGATATATATTGCCTACTCCTATGTAAAATCACTGCATAGAGTATGTATAAATCCGCGCGCATATACATTATGTAACTGATACTGACGCGAAATTAAATTTACCACACATATTATACATATATTTATATATGTTTAATAAATATTTTATATAATAACAGCCATAAACTATATAAGAACGCAAATTATAATTTCGAAGAAAGCGTGCCGGCGCGAAACACGAGAGTATATATAGGGTCATAGCGATTACACGTGTGCCGCCGCCGGATACATGTTAGATAAAACAACATTCGCGCGAGACTTAAGTACAAAAAAAAATATACGCGAAGACACTCTCGAAACTTTATTAGCGCGCATATTACATCAGACACAGCGCGCGGCAATTTGAAATTCGCTCGAAATTCGAAAAAAGCAAAAACAAAACAAAATTCGCAATATAAGAAAAGGAAAAAAAATGCACTTACGCTTCAGAAAACGCCCAACGAGTCCTCTAATCAGCAGACCGCGTAAAATACGCGCGGCTGCAGCACGATCCAGTATTAGTGCTCATCTAAAGTGAGATATACACATGTATGTATATACGTATAATAACGATGATCGCGCGCGCGCGCGCACACACGATATTTACTTATCTCCTTCTCGAGCTGCTGCAGCTCGTCTATATGTATCGCGAAGCTTAATTACACAGAATTGCTCATCGAGCTACTATTATATACTGTACACTACTCGACCGGCCGAATCCCGAGAGCCGAATGGAATGGTGCGCGCGGTCCGCGGCTCTTTTTCCCACTGTGTATCGGCCGTGACGCGGCGACTCTCTCTCTCTCTCCTCTCTTTCTCTGTCTGTCTGTCTATCTTTCCCTCTCTCTCTCTCTCTTTCTCTCTGTCTCTGTATACACACGTATACACACGTTGTGCGTGGATGCAGATGACCGGCTTTGGACTCCCTTCGGCTATACACTCCTACAGCTGCTACCTATACCGATTTATCACTGAGAGAATATAATATATCGGCTTTGGAAATAATCTAGGCTCTTCTTAATATCTGATATGAGATTCCGAGGCATCTACGACGGTGCGGCAGATAAGACATATAAGTGTGCCTTTTTAGCTTTTTCTTTTGATGCGGACTACTGGAATGTGTATTGTATATACCGATTGAATTTATGGCAAACGCACACGCCTAATATGATTAAGAGGATATCTCGATGGGTTATAAGCTGTTATATAATTAGTACGGATAATACCCATTGACTATAATAATCTAATCGTCGTTTTTTGCGCGCGAGCATTTAACAATGGCCTGTATATGTTTTGAAAAAAATTCTCTCAAGATCTTTTATTGAAAAGTGTGCCTGCGTAAGATTTTCGAGAATATAAAGAAGAATAATCAATTTTTAACGGCATCAGAGGAGCTGTCTGCGCGTTTATTGATGATACACTCGCTGCTCGTTATATTCACGGATAAACACTATATATAATAACTGATTGTGCTATCATATTGAAATTGGGCGGTTTCTCTATAAATTGTGTACGTACATTATTTTCATTTTCATTCTAACACACGTGTGAATCATAATAGCATAATACTTATATACACTGACGAAATGAGCTGCACTATACTCAACGACGTGATATCATTCAGCGCGATACGCGAGATATCATTTCTCTCGGATGAGCGACATTTGAATAAATTCAATTTGTATTATTATATGCTGGGAATAAATAACGCGGAAAAGAGAAAAACACATCACTCGCCGCGCGCACAGTTCATTATACCCCACGTTTTATGCAGTATAGTGTATATTACATATATGCATCAGTGCGCATAATATATAACACACATGAATGAGTGAGTATATATCAGCAAGCACTACTCGATGAGTTGACTCTGATGCGATCTAAGTGTCATGAGTCTAGTGGTGTATCCTATCGTAGGACTATATACATATATAGAGAGACCGACAAATACTGGTAGCAACTGGTTAAAGCTGTTTACGCGTATCACTTTATATACTAGTCGCACGCGCGCGCGCGCAAGGCACACACTATATACTGCTAGGCGCCAACTTTTTACTATTATGTATACAAGCATAGAACTAAGTTTCCGTCGCTTTCCGACGATGTGCTGCTGCAGTGAATTTTTGCGCCTTTACATACATATCTATAGACCTAAATTACCAGACCGTAATTGAAAAAGACACGCGGCGCCGCCGCGCTGACTGACTCGACAAAAGAAGACGACGCAGTCGCTGTGATGATTCTGAATCGTGATTTATTATACCATCGTCGCGATACGTGTGCGCGCTAAGATTCATTGTTGTTGTGTTTCGATTTCAATTATTGCTTTTTTTGTGCGCGCTTCGGACGCACTTTTGACGCGAAATAAACTACACGGACTTAAAAAGTGGATATTGTTAAGTGTAGATGATGGTTATATATAACCAGAGCTGCAGGATAAAGATAACAACCGCGGACGACTGGTTATTTTCAAGTATTTAAATTCGAAGCCACCCACGAGACGGGTAGAACCCTAACATATATAGAAATAAGCCTCGGGTTTTCCGTATTTTTTATTGTTGTGATTCATAATAGCGATCGAAGCTCTACTCAGCCCGCACTTAAGAGGAATATGTAAATGAATAAGTGTGCCATGTGTATATATGTGTGCGCCGATGAGTAAAACCAGAGCTGAGGAGGATTCGAGATAACGCGCTATACGCATATACATCCACATAATAAAAAGACAGGATACGAGAAACTATATACCTTTCTTCCTATCTCAAAAAGAACCTTGGCGTGCATTCAGCTGGAGAAGTAGGATAATATAATATTTTGTCGTTGCGGTGAGAAGCGACTATATGTATACCAGTATATAGGACATATTACACCTCTATTGATTGCGGTCAGATATTAAGATGAGATTATATTAAACGCTCTCATTATTAATCCGCGGCTATTTATTTTTTGTATTTGCACTCATCTTCTCGCGAATCAGATTCAACATATATACGAATATATTTGCTTACGATTTTATCATTGATTTTCTCTCTGCCAATGATAAATATATAGTATATTTATACGAGAATAAGAATAAAACGTCGCCAGAGTTTTAATTAGCGTGAAAAAGTTTGATTTTTTTTCTACATTTACTCTATACGCGTGCTCACGCACAAGCGTACGTATTCATTGATAATCGCTGTGTGGCTCATTCTAGCTCTGCAGTGCAATGCGAATATAATACACGCATATGTGCATGTATATGCTGCGCGTTGAATCTTGTCGAACAGATCGAGTATCATTATGTGTATGCACAATTATAAGAAGCATCAGAAACGCGCACAATACATACAGTAAATATTTGTCTGATGGAAAAGTAGGCGATCACCCTAGATTCACTGATATATCAAGGTGTACATGTAATTATTATGTAGGTAATTTGTCAACTGATCGAGTGCAAAGATTATTTTGCGAGAAATCTGTGCGTCTTATCAGTCACTGCAGGTGATCATTATTTCCGAATTGCGTAAATTGACACCTAATATGCTATACGGATATATACAATAGTTACACGGCATTAATAGAAGAAAAAATATCCGCTATTATTTGCCGGTCGTAATTACGATATATATAGCGCAGCGGAAAAAGCGCACACCTAATCGATCTGAGAGATCGCGTAGTCTCTAGCTTTTAATATATTCGAAAGCAATTTTTTTCACGGATTTTTCTAGCTGAGAAATTGTTACTGGAATTGTATTATTTGCTATATGTATAACACTTATTTCCTTATTATTGTAGTTGTATAAACCGGTGCTCCGTATAATAACGGAAAATAAAACGCGATCGTTATTTGTGATA
Organism: Cecidostiba semifascia; assembly: GCA_900474235.1. Classification (NCBI taxonomy): domain Eukaryota; kingdom Metazoa; phylum Arthropoda; class Insecta; order Hymenoptera; family Pteromalidae; genus Cecidostiba; species Cecidostiba semifascia. Next base: position 1,728 of record UCQR01100009.1, on the reverse strand, counting down.
ATATAGTTCGGAATTCGTATATAAACATGGAATAACCGCAGAAAAATGCACTGAATTTTTCAAAGACACAATATTCCTGGAACGAATAATTGCGATGATAAAAAGTACGCAGCATGGAGAACCAAGTGAAAAATGTAAATAAGCAAAATAACGCGCATTGCGGCATATCGTGTAACAACAATGACCGATAATTAACTGAATGACATGCATATATACATATAAGATCGGTTGGACCTCGTGTAGGATCCAATTTCATTACATTCGCCTCTTGATGTGTTTGTGTTATCGAATTGGAGCAAGTCGCGCAGCAATTGGGCAGCGACGCTCGCAATTGCATCAATGGAGCCGAAACGCGTCTTTGTCTATTATACACGTGCGTTCCTCATCCTTTCTCTCTCGTATACGTACAGAAGAGCCGCTGTTTATATTCAATTACTCATGCAGGCGCTCGTCGGTCATATTATATGTATTATATTGATATTCTCTCATCTCGTTCGAAAAAAAAATTTGATTAAGGCAAATTTTTATATTTATAGAACGAGCACACACACACACACAGTTCACGACGACACATACAGACAAAGGAATATAATACAATAAAAGTTTAACAGTAGACATAGAATTTATTTCAATTTCTCGTTGAATTAAAAGTTTAAAAAAATAAAACGTATAAAAAAGTTGACAAGTAGTATACGGGAGAATGAGACGTAATTGGACAAGGGTAAAACTTATAGATTATCTTTTAATAACACTCTAATAAAATAGATCCTTTCCAGAACTTTTTCAGTTTATATATAACTTGATAATTATTTATTTCCACACATCATCATATTACGTAGAAAATAAATTCAATTACGAAAATTTTGAGAGTAAGTGCCAAAACAATTAAAACACTTATACAACAGTAAATTTAAGGGAAAAATTAATTTGTGAAACTACGTAGTCCTCATTTTACCAATATTATTTTTGCATATATGTATATTTGAGCCTGCTAAAACGTGTTTCTATGTAAAATAATTCAATATTCTTATAATATCCTCACCTTTCTTTTAATCTCAAAAATCAAATTAAATCAGACACGTCAAAAAAAATGACAAAAACATGCATTTTAAAAATATCGAATGCATATCTAAATATATGTCGATATATTGAATCTAAATTGATCTAGGCGCATGTGAAAAATCAACAAAGCGAAAGTGTGCATTTATGTCCCAGTCTCGCCTATATGATATACACATTTATATGAAACGCTCTCTGTTAGTCTTATATATAAAAAAACAGTATATCTAATTGCCAGTAGCGGCGTCGAGCTGAATGTAATTCTCGCTATCGATGATACGATAACGATCTTCTCGGTAGTGAACAAGATCGTCTAAGAATCGGTGGCTGCTTTCGTTGTGCAGCTTAGTGAGTACAGGAGGTAATCGCTCTATCGCCGCAGTGTCCGCAAGATCGTCGTAGTAGTCACCCTGCAACGGACCCATCATGTGGAATTGACGTTTGGTAAAGCCGCGCTTGTTGAACCGATCGTCCATCTCCTTACGCTCATCGGCGAGCATAGTCTCCCGCGAGGGCAGGTCCCGTTGCTTCAGCCAGAATCGAAGCACGAAACGGGCCTGGAAATTAATATCATATTTATTTATTTATTTATTTATTAGTCAAAATATTTTTTTTTATTGCATATATACCTGTAGATCAAACATACTGAAGGCACAGACGTAGAAGGGA
>UCQR01100005.1:0-11020 GCA_900474235.1 Cecidostiba semifascia | reverse complement strand
CCGTTATACAATGTGATTTTCTCCCGCAAATAACTCTAGCTGCGCTGATGGTCGCGCCAGATGGAAATGATTTCACGCGATATGTTTTGTTCGCGGTTTGATGACTGGGTTGAGAAATAAATAATATTCAAGTCTGGCAAATAAGGTTAAAGTATAACTATAATAACTGTATTGGAAGAGCAAAATATTAAGAAGAGCTTTTGTAACTCATACATATTAGAGACACCGAAACACAATCACGAGAGCGAGATGCTCGTGCGAAACTGCATGTCAGTTGTTGACAGTTCTTGCTGCCAAAACATCTCGGTCAGCAACAATCGCAGTTGCGCCCTCTCTCAGGTATATCTTTCTGCTTGGACCTATAGGATTTTTCCAGTCATAAACGACCCTGCGCTGCTGACCATAAATGTCTCCGACGCCATCTTATACCTGGCTTTTAAGCAAAGCATCATGCTTTTACGACGGTTCTCATTCTATACGCTGTGCAGCATCTGTCCGCAGTGCCTGTCATTAGGGAGATGGATATTGTACCTATATAATATACTTAATCTCTAGTGCGTGCCGATATTTTATTGTAGCTCGGGTTTTTTTTCCCCGATTAACGGATCTTCCTAGAATCACTAACGCACTTCATTTTATTATTCGGCAAATCAACACGATATGTTTCTGATGTGATGAGCTTTTCTCGAATTGCTGTACTTCGGGTTTCATTGCATTGCGATTGATAAATTATTTTGAAACATGTGAAATGTGCAGAAGACTAGGATGATCCAGTTCAGAATCTATTCACTCATCAACGCACAGATCAACATAAACCTCTTATTATTATATGAGTATTTTTCCAAAAACGGAATTTCTATATAATTTTATTATAATTAATACTTTTAAAACACGAATGGCTCGAACGAAGTGAAAATCGTTTTTTGCGCTGCGAAAGCTACTTTTTCTAGTCCCATTATTCAGACGGGAACATCAACTTCTTTGCCGGGGAAAATGTGCGCGCGCGCGCGCTAACGGTGTTACACTGCAGGTATACACTACGCGTTAGCTGGAGCGCAGCAATAAAGTTACGTAGAGTTTTTTTTTTTTTTTTTTTTTTGCGAAAAGGCTAGTTCCCTCGTTAGAGCGAGGAATTATATCATTGTCGAACGAAGTGAAAATTATTTCTACAGTTTCCACAGCGCCAGTTCTTTTTTTTTCAGAGTCCTGGAATCATATGCCTCCTGCAGATTACATCATTCGTACGAGGATGAAACTTTTGAATATTCTACAAATATAGAACATATGCTATTTGTGCAATTTTTATCCCTTCTGATATGACATTTTTTACAAAATAGAAATGAACGAGTGTGTCGCCTTCTCTCTTATATATGTATTTCGTTTGTATCATTATTTTCGTATCCATTGCGATGACTCTCGAATCCATGGCAAAAGAAAATCGAATAAGTATCAGAGCGTCAAGCTTTTTCATGCTCCCCAGCCTCTATTTCACTCCCCTAATACTCTTTTTTCTCTACGGGCGCCCCTCGACCTTTTCCTTCCCGCTCTTTCTTCTTTCCTCTGCCGATCGACTTTCTTTTGCACCTCGTCGCTTTCTCCCTCTCTTTCTCTCACGACTCCTATTCCTTCACTACCGAGCTGATTCGTCCTCATCATCCAATAATGAAATGAACTCGAATTCACCCTACTCGGCTGTCTGATTCGTCTTCGTTATCCGCTCTCTCTCTCTCTCGCTAGCTTTTTCTTTGCTGGCCGTTTAAAGCGTAATGCCCTGTTAGGCTCGCTTCTGCATGCGACTATACGTCTCGTCGTCTGTCTGCGTGAACCGTATATACATATATGTTACATGTATACACGAAATCAAAATGGCAAATGCGTTACTATATAGAGATATAACCGAGAGGGCCGCTTATATCGGACGTCGGCTGAGGAGCACACTATTGAGTCGAGGCAAATTGCGTGTAGGGCTTTCCCCGTGATATCCCTTGAATCCTTTGATTGTCGGGGGATAAGAGATATTGGCTCGATTTGATACTTTGATGACGCTCATTTGCATCGATCGTAATGAAAAAAAAAAACAAGGTCGCGATTATCTGCTGTCTTAAAATTCGCGTGGATATAATTCGATTATTTTGAAAGAATTTTCGAAACAAAAGAGCGGACGGGAAGAAAAAGCTTTTGTTGCAGGCAAACGCGTGGATCGAGAATGTGGAATAATAATGAAAAATGGAAATGCAGCGGAAAGAGCGCAATACTCTTGGCAATAGAAATCTTACGGGTCGCCTATAGAGTATAAGAGTCTCTAAAATTACAGCCTCGACGCTATTTTAATAGACACGTACGCGCGTGAGTAGTTTGATTTTCTTAGCGGAAAGCAATGATTGGTCTCGAATTCGACCGCGCAAGCGTGTCAGGCCTAGTTGAGCATTGATATTCGCAATAACGAACGAGCGCACGGTGCACGATGGCGTTTAACTGATTTGCATGAAATTGTTTTGGGAGTACCTATGTATATAGAATAGTCGGCAGGCTTCCGTATAAGTTAATATGTTTTGGGGCGTCCATATGTATGTATCGAAATGAAGCTATCGATGCTTGATTTACATTCTATGTGCTTTCTCTCCCAAAATCAAAATAACGATATTTTATTTAATTACAACAACGGTGACGATGAAGGCCACGCATTTTCGTATGCATTGATCGGATGATAATAATCGATTGTATACATAGTCGATGATTATCGTTCCATATGGCATGCTCGTCGTTTTGATGCTGAAATATAGTTGTTGTCGGAAGTCAAATTGAATGATGCTTTTACAGGAATAGTGTAGGTTCATAGTAATACTATACAAAACGAGAACCGATATTACTGCGTGCTGTGCACGGAGAAATGACAGAAAAATATACAGTATTTTGACACTTTCTTCTCGGCTATCCAAATTCAATGAATAATGTAGCCATTGTTCAACGTCGGCAACTAAACTTTGCGTCTGAGGAGCGCAAACAAAAAACGCCTCATATCACTAAAGTATAGTCCATATATTTGAAAATAGCAAAAAATCATTTAAATAATGGAAAAATTAATTGTTGAGTATAATATTCCTGTCAATTTATTTTATTATTCAATATCGTAATAAAAATACGATCTCGTATTTATACGGATACAATAAACTTCATCTCGGACTAATAAACAGACCTATTGCAGGCGGTATTATTAACAATATATATCAAAGTCCGATCTCACTGTTTACAGGACGAACACCATAAAACCGAAGCATGTTTCATCCAAAACTTTTTTAAGCTTATAGGATTTATCCACGACGTCTCGCTATACGGCCGGCTCATAAAAAATAAAGGCCACTGCGAGTTTTATGACTTTTTCAAGCTTTCAATGGCTTCCCCCAAATCTGATGAGATCGCTCTTATCAGACATTCTTTTCGAGTATAACCAATGCACTTTATATTTCACAGTTCGTTTGGCATTCAATGGAGGTCGTGACTCACCGAAATATCGAACCATAAATCAGCGGATCGCTCTTTTGACACGTGATGCTGTGAGCTTAATTCGCTTTTCTTATTTATATGCCTTATTTCAAAAACTGTATTATTCTTTAAAAAAAAAACTAAGAAAAAAGCTTTTTCGAAAAATCGTAACGTAATATCGGGAACGCTCGAATTCATTCTCTCTCTTCCTTTTGATTTTCGCGCGAAATTCGAATGTTTCAAGTCGATCATCGAGATTCCGCACGTAATGGCATAAAATCGTCTATGCGAACGAATCGACCGCCGTCGGCGACGACACCGTCATTTGAATTACAAATCTCCGACGTCAATAATAGAATAAATGTTGACCGCTCGAGGGAGCGTGATTAATCCGAAAGTTTCACGAGCTTTTTGCGGTCGGGATTTTTACCCCCTCCCCTCACTCTTTTTTTTATATATCTATCGGGATCGCATTAGGCGAGATATGAGATTTTCGATCGATCCGATGCTTGCAGATGACGAGGCTTTTGTTTGACGTCGGGCTTGAAGAGACAGGAGCGTGAAGCTTTCTAAAAACGAAGTTTCACTTCGGACTCTGATGATGAGGGTGGCGTATAAGTATACGGTACGGCGCAGGCTCGAGTTTCACGCCGGAGATAATGCCGTGGAAAAGTTCGAAGTGAAGCATGATGAATCTTGCCGAGAGCTATGTATAGCATTATACGACGATATTCATTATTTTGATATATACTTAGAAAATTAAAGAAATCGAAGTATATAAAGTCGACGAGCGCGATAATTCGCGGCTAATCCTGCGACGTATAATTTTCATGTATACACGCAATATCATAACGGCCAAATGATATCATTCAAGTATAATGCGTCCGATCATTAAATCCCTGTTAGATAGATATCCCTGTACACAATATACGTAAATTATTACGGGCGCGTACACACACACGTGGCCATACTACAAAAGCTGAGCAACGGAAAAGCATCTTGGAGCTATGCCGGCGAGTAGAGGCAGTTTTTATAACGTTCCGGGCCTCGTAAAATGCGCGGTAATGCATCCGCGCGACTATGGCGCAAAAATCAGAAATATTTACGAGCGCTGGTGTCCGTGTGTGTGTGTGTGCGTGTGTGCAAGGGAAGACCGATCGATCGATGTCAATTCGCTTGTAGAATTTTTCATGCTGATAAGTGAAACGTGTCCTTTAGCATTTCAACCAAAAACTTGTATATGTCATAAATATACACATTTTTATAGATATTCGTCGTGCATCGTGAACCTTCAGTTTTCACAAAATAAAATATCCAGTATACAATGACTCTGCGTTCTATTTTCACGTCCCGATGCATATATCGCAACGGATATTTTTGGAAAACTGTCCGTTCGAAACACATGACGCGCGCGCGTGTGTGCCACTGGAAAATCCTTATTAAAGCTCGATCCTTCTCTCAAAAGGACTGTACGTGCGCAATAACATATAGTACAACAACAGAGAGAGAGAGAGAAAGCTAGATGCAAATATTTCCATCAAGGGCGTACTCTGTTCCGTTCAGTTTAATGATCGAGTCCCGTTACGCGGTCGTTATGCTTTTACGAGCGACGGCTGGTAAAATGAATTGCATCGGAAACGCGAGCAGGTGGATTGCCGGGACTACTACTACTGCTGCTGGCTTGGCGAATACTGCAGAAAACCCTGGCGTCGGCGGCTCTCAAATTCGTTCGTTTGTATACGACCTCTCGCGATGTTTCGTTCCTTTTTTACTCTCTTTCTCTCTCTCTCTCTGTCTCCCGTTTGCTATCGCTTCGTGTTTCGCTTGATCATCTCGCGCCTTTTCATTATGCGATTTGTTCAGCGTACCCATAATAATATAGCCGAGCGTTCCTGATGGCTTGAAATTCAAATAGTCTTTTGGAATCGCGTAAAAAGAATTGATGGTGAATTTCGCTTTAATTATAGAATACTGCGATGCTTGATGTTTATAACTGTGGATTGCCGATGTGTGATGGAAAAATAAAAAATTTCATCCGATGCTTTATCCAGGCCAATATGCATGTAGATTTGAGCTTATTCACTTTTTTCACGTTTAACGAACATTTTTGCTACGAGAGCCTCCTGTCTCTGTATGTGAATACTGTTCTTTGGTTTAACAATCTGCGTGTTTCAAATAATCGCTGCTCTCTCTCTTTTAGGTCGAAAATAGCTCGTATAGCCCTATATAGGCATTCATTTATAAAAGAATATCATTCGCTTTCGACGATTGAACAAAAAAAAATTGATGAGAATTTATTTGTTGCATTGTTTCCAGAGATAAAATAACCGAATATACATATATATATACATTTATGGAAGGATTCTTTTATCACTTTTATATTGCATTTATTTATTTATTTAAAACATTTTCAACATGCCTTTCTTCGCGGGATTCTCTTTTGTATCGTATAAAAAAAATATCTACATATACCATTTCAATTTCTGTTATAATATTTGTGCGCGGTATTCTTGTAACACGCGGGTATAAAAATTGATTGCCTCTCCCCCATGAGTCTTCTATTATTGCTCTGCTTTTATTATATACGAGCAAATATAGATTCACGGCTATCCGCGCTACACGTGCTATAATATAACGTGGATCGACGTTGTAAAACATCTGCGGCACTTAAAAACACATTTGAGTAATACCTGTATATACACATAACAGGAGAAATTATACAGAGACGACAGGGCAAAAAGAGATCAGCCAAATAAGGAAATAGTATATTACAGCGGCTGGCACTCGCGAGATATATAAGAAGCTAATAAGCTTTATTTTTAATTCAAGACACACTCTGCATCCTTCTCTTTTATTTTCTCTGCTCTATATACACAGCGTACAATGTCCTCCTCGTTATTTTTCCACACAGCCTTCTGGATTTGTTTTTCTCGGTTTCGCGCACCTGATGCGTCCTTCTAGTTTATATAAGTAACAACTTTACGCACGAGAAGGCCTATAACTCCCGCGCGTCCCAGAGGTTGCTATAATTATACTCGCCTGTCGTATATATACTATATATCATCCGAAACGTTATTCGTTTCAGCCCTTGCGGGCCTTTGTGCTCATATAACCAAATGCATATTGCAGAGAGCTTAGGTATACAAGTTTCGGATTGTAAGCTCTGAGATCAACATCGCATCCTGCGCGTATAGGTATGTATATACGAGTACAAGCAACAGTGCGCGCCTATAGCCCTCTTGTTTGCGTATGAAAATTGTATTCCACCGTCGCGCTTGGCTAATATACTCTCCCCGGCTTGTCATCCATATATGTACAGCTGGGAGAGTGTAACCCTGGGAAATAAGCCAGTCGCTTTAAATACTAGCCCCTCGTCTATTTTAATGAGTAGTATACCTAGCACGCCCTGATTGGCTATCGATTAGAGCTGATTAACGCCTGCTGCTAGAAGGACAAGGTTTTCTAGGCAAAGAAAAAAAGAGAGATTCGACGACGTTGTGTTATTTTAATATATACGTCGAGAGATACGTTTTATTTTGTTTTCGTTTTTCTTTTCTGCGCACACGTGAGCGGTATCGAAATGCTAATGTGCGTTTTTTTTTTTAATGAAATTATCGACACAACTCGTCGAACAATAAATGAGCTTTAAATTTCAGCCGGGAGCGCAAAACCAGTTTGTTGCTCGAATTACTCATTAACAGGAGGATTATAAACTTCTGACAAACAGACCCTCAGCGCGTATATCAAGTTTATCGTTATAAACCGTTAATTCTGCGAAATTTTCAGCCTACAGCGAATACATTATTGAACTAACACAACAACAACAACAACAACAACAACAACAACAGCAACAACAACAACAGCAACAACAATGACAACAACTCTATCGCTCTCCACATTCGCGCATCGGCTCTCGCACACGCGCTATTCTGCAGACTGACGATCAATGCTCGATTCGCCATTCATTCGCAGACCTGTTATTTTTCTTTTGAAAGCAGGCGAATAGCGTCATTCAAATGAAATTCGACGTGAAACAAGGCAGTTATGCTTCATTGTTCGAGTTTTCATTTCAAAATATCATTTTACTCCTGACAGAGCATTTTCCGAGAAATACATATATGAAATTGAGTATATTCCGTGTTACGCTTTTTCCACTTTAGTTTGACCCTCTAAATTTCGATTCAGCGCACTCAAAGGACGCATCATCTGTATATATAGCGCAGCTCGGTGCCTAATAATTCGCACTTTTCAACGAGAGACACCGTGGCGGTGCGCGTAATATACGTGTATATGCGTGTCGCCGCGACGAAAGTGATTTAAGCTCATTACTTTTATACGCGCTAACGCGCCCAGTTTTCCCTGCTCTCGAACTTTCTAATTATGGAAACTCATGCCAGCTACACGGAGAATCACAGCTATATATGTGCGGCGTTAAGTGTACTGCAGCATATAGCTATACACATATACGAGCAGTTTTAGAGCTTCTTCTTCTTCTGATGCCATTGTCGAGAAGCCGCTAATTTGACGACGCGAGGAAGAAGATTCGAGACGTTCACTCTTTTACGCGCCATCTAGAGGATGTTATGGTGTTTACGAAGTGTGCTGAGCAGTGAATCTCTTGATGGCGTTGCCGTAAATGGATTTTACCGGCGGTTGCGCGCGCGCGAGAGTACATCAGCGTGACTTTGGATCAGAATAACGAACTTTTGGATCGCTTAAAAAAAACTCGGTGCGTTAAAGTTACCGGGAGCTTGTGGAGAGAGAGGAATGGTTTAAGTAGATGCGATCCGAGTTTAGTCAGACGCACGGGCACGCTCGATTCCATTTGCAATCTCGTATGTATCCTCCGCGCGCTTATCTTTGAAAAGTTTGATAACTCTTTGCAAAAGTTTGCTATCGTGCCGGTTCTTGGGTATAAGATACAAGTTTGAATGTATATGTGTGTCTGTGTGACCGATGGCCTGAGTTTTCAACATCACATATTTTTCAAATGCCTGTTTTGCTAATACCATCGTATATTAGATGCCTGTTTTCCTTGTCGAAATAGTTTGAAGTGCTACATAGTTGGTTTTTTTTTTATATTCAGCCAGAGTTAAATTTGAAAAAATGTTATCGGTATAGTGGTAGAATAGGTAGAATAATAAGTAAATGTTTTCAATTGTTATTCGAGAAGATTTTTTTGAAATTTTATTATCACTGTGCAACGTAACAAAATTCAATAAATTGCATTGTTAGATGCAGTTATTATTTTACGTGAAAGGATTTCCAATGTATAATATCAATGCATATATAATACCAATTTGTAATCAAATAAATATGTTTGTTTACAAATAATGCACAACATCAACTCCAATTAATAATACCTTTTGCGTGTAACATATTGAATAATTAATAAGCAATATTTGCATAAAATACAACCCCGCGCACACGTATAATGGGATAATGCATTGTAAAATATGAATTATTGTTTATTTGCAAAATTATATCCATATATTCGTATAAAAATTAGATTAAAAATTGCGATCTCAGGGAAAAGACATATTGATTGAATTTCTTTTTTTCGCGGTAAAACGACGACCTCGTTATAAAAGGAACGAACGAACATGGCATACGCGTGTAGAGCTTGTGATATAATGGCTCTAGTACTGTGTAAAGTGAAACGTCAAGAAGTTTGCAAAGTGAAACCCTGACCGGATATTTCACTGAAAGTACTCCGGTATCAAGAGCCAATGAGTGCTAGGTAAACTTTATCAACTCGAACATTCTCCCCGGCAACGATTTTATCTATAGCAACTCTCTTATACACTCCTCCTCTTTCAGCTGAATTTCTCCAAGTGCTTGTAAGCCTCTAACACACAACACTCCACATCGTTATTAATATAACGTACGCTGTACCTCGAAACGATGTATTTGGCAATTACGAGAAAATTCAATAAACACACGTGAAATAAGCTCGATAAGATGCAGGACACCCTCTCTCATCATTTCCACTTGTCTACGGCACGATTCTCACTCCGCATATCGATATCCATATTTCATCGGTAATCGTAATTTCTCACGGAAAGTCCTTCTCCCGTGTACGTTATTGTCTGGCAAGCGGAAAAAAGCATGTATTTATCCCAGTGTCCAAGTTTATGGTCGCTGAATTCATATGGGAGCCATATAGCCAGCTCTGCCGTATCTTTCCAACCTCTCTGTACTCGCGGAGATGGCTGTTTGAGTAGCTCCCAGTTGTGCTATAAGTTCCGGCAACGTTAGCGCCGAATTTTCGTCGTGGGAAGGCTTGCAAATCGTTATCAATAAAGTAGGATGGCCGTGGAATAGGCGATTTTATCCGGTATGTATCATGGAGGTATAAATATATCTCTTGCCGGAATTCGCGGGTATCCGTTTACGTACACTTGAGGAGGAGAACCATCTCAATGTATACCTTTTGACTTTGAGTTTTTCCATCTTTTGAAGGACCAAACAATTCAGCGATATCCAAAATAATCCGATATAAGTTTTGCCATGATTGTGAATAACAACTGCAGAGAATCTTCAATATCTTTGCTATCTTTGCAACAATAACAACATGAAAAAGCTGTATAAATGAAATCAGCAGACGAGTGTGTATATAAGTAAGTCCCAGTGGACCGGTGCAGTAGCAGATAAAATCTGTCATCGTATTAGTGTCTTCACTTGTATTGCAGTTTTTTTTTGTACCAGCGAGACTCGTGCACCTGGGAACCAGAGAGAGAGAGAGCGAGTCAGAGAGACCGGAAGACGAGAAGAATTGATTCGAAAACGGCCGACGAGCCAATCGCAGATTGTTGCTTTTTCCATCCGCTCGTCGCGACTTAACGAGGTCAAATTGAGCAACGAACTGTAATAGACATTCGATATCTCTCTCTCTCTCTCGCTCCGTCCATTCACTCTACGAGTTGGCGAGCAAGCGAAAGAGGATCGAGAGCTTTAAAAGAAATGCGAGCAAACTCTCTCTCTCTCTCTCTCTCGCTATATACCGTTGTAAACCGTCTCGCCGACTTCTTGTGTATATGTACATAGTCGGTATACAGTCGTATATACGCATAAGATGTAGCTAGTGGAGGAGGAGGAGGAGGAGGAGGAGGACGGAAAAACGATGCTGATAAACGATCAAGCGCCAGGGTCGGATAAGTAAAGTCGCACGGCGTCGTCTGGTGACGTGTATAAAACGAGCGAGGGAGAGAGAAAAAGAAAGAAACCGGGGAGAGAGATGCGCGCCAGAACGGGAGAATATCCATTATGGAGACGAGGCTCCTTCGCGCGCTGGAATGAGTAAAAAAGCTGCAGCGAATGCGCGTTGGTAGCGAGAAGATACCGAGAAAGAGAGAGAGAGAGTGAGAGAGAGAGAGAGGAGGCGAGAAAGGTAAATCGAGAAAGATGAATAGGAAAATCGGATGGTACGTAAGTACACACGGGCCGACGACCATTAAAGGGGAGAGGAAAGACAATTGAACGCTGCTCTGCAGTCGCGCGCCGCGGGGAGAGTAAGAGAGAGAGAGAGAGAGAGAGA
>UCQR01100004.1:0-10847 GCA_900474235.1 Cecidostiba semifascia | reverse complement strand
TCTCTCTCTCTCTCTCTCTCTCGGGGCTCCGCACCTTTCGCGCTTCCAAGAGGGGAGGGTGAATTTCTCCGAGCGCTCGTAAAATTTCTCTGAGTCGTAGGCTACGCTGCTCTCTACGTTTTCCGCTCTTTTTCAGACTGAGATCTCTCGTGTCGCGCGTGTGTACCGAAGCTTTTCGACACTCATTTCTCTTGCTGCCGTCTGAGGCTGGCTTTTGCTTCGTTGTATTTTTTTTCGACCGGGCTGAGATTGAATTGCTCGGGGAAATTGTAGTCTTGTGGGGGTGGAAAATTTAATTGAGCAAATACGTGAAATTTTTTAGACTTAGCGGCTTGATTAGACGTTGTTTTCCTGTTACCAGCAAGTACTTTGAAATCCTCTAATAGGTTGGCAAAGAAATGTGTGCATATACCGGAAACAAAAAAGAATGAATAATTTAGTATAATTCTGCGAGCGTAAAACCAATTCTTTCTGTTTAAAGTATTGCGAGACTGAAAAACAATCATTTCACCGCTTCTGTCCACGTCACAAAGACCCGTACAGTTAGTAGAGTGATCCAACATTTGCATTTACTCATTATCCCTTTGTCACCTTTTACGGTGTTAATTCTCGCTTGTACGTCTTGTTTAACATCCTACCTTGTTAATCTTTTTCTTCCTTCTACTAATTATTCCAGCCTTTTTTCGCTTTTTTTCTAGCTACGAAGGTATATATTTCTACTCTTTTATACTTTGAAACCCTATATTGTAAATTGCATGAAAATAAATTTTAAAAGAAAATAGGCTGCGATCTACGAGTGATAATGAAATATGTAGGTGACGATGTATACAAATATAATATTATATATCGATATAAATGATCTATTAGATGTATTGTGAGTATTTTGGATCAATTAATAATTCAAAGTTTAGTAGCTTATTCACGCGAAACGAATTAAAAAGTTAAATAATGGATTCCTAAAAAAAAGAGTTAATTACATTCGTTCATTATAAATAATATCTATGAATTCTGCTTTATATTAAATTATCCTTTCAATTTATTTGGTTCATTGCTTTACTTTTTTCACGTTTGAAGCTACCATTGAAATCGATATTGATGCTTCAAAAGTTAATTAAATCCTTTCATAAAAAAATAATATTTGATATCAAGCCACGGAAATATAATACAATACACGATTATTAATTATAGTAATGAAGCAATTATCCAACTGTAAATTTGAATACCCTTACAATAAATGGAGTTTTTATAAATACACTTTACTTGTAATCGAATTTTTATTATTTCTTTATAAGATAATAAAACCATTCCACACTACTTGAAGAAATAGTATAAATCGAATCTATCAAAATTGATTAAAGCCGTTTTGCCATAGTATTTATATACGCTAACATTATCGGCAGTCAATCAAATTCCATTCATTTATCACGTACTTCTCTTTTCGTCACATAATTTCTGCGCATTCTTCGAACCCTCTTAAATTGCGCCACGATTCAGCTGTCCCACCCGCTAGATTTCTCGACAAGAGAATCAACGGAGACAGCGGCATTCGCGCCCAGCGGCCCGGAACAAAGCTCTTAACTTCCGTAATTTCAATTCTGGATAACTCTCCAGACGACGTACCATCGTCGCTTCCACGAATCTCCCACTGGAGCCGTGATTTTACGCTCATTGTCATCGACCGCTCAATCTTCAAGAGGTGTATATGTGTTATACTGTACGGTAGGGTGAAGTGGGTTTTCCGGTCGAGTTAAAGTTTTTCAGCTTTTCTTTATTTATAGTCAGGCATTGTCCTGACTTATTTTTTACTTTTGTTCTATGGAATTTTTTTATTTATCTGGTGCTTCAAAGATTGCATTATAGGTAGTGAAACTCCTACCTATAAGCAAATCTTTTTAAATATCTTCAAGACATAAATCATTCCAAGGTTCTTCATTAACATTTTCTAAGCGAACGAAGCAACAGGTTATAGCTGGAAGCGCAGCGAGCATCCAAGAAAACTCGAAGAGTTCAAATGCTCGGAACTTCTTTAATGAGATGCAATTAAGCGTAAGCCCTGATTGCTTTCATTTTTTCATTTGAGAGCCGAGAACAATGACGTGACAGTAGACTTTCAATTATTAATTGATTCTGAATATATATGTCTTTGACGGTCTGAGTTTTTTTCATTTTGTCGATAGAATCAAAAATGCTATGGTTGTAATTGTTCCATTCGTTTTTACGCTGTCGACTTCGTTAACGATCTCATTAATACATCTCCAAGTCGAATGAAAATCGCGAGCACGATCAGCATTCGTAAATTTCGAGCAATAACACACCCTGCATCAGAGTTCATGAAATCCTACTTCACAAAACGTTCCCAATCCATGCATATTCAAGCGCGCGCCTCTATACGTATGGCTCTATAACTCGATTCTCTTTCCAAATGCAAAACACAGTCGCGTCGATCGATTGCACAAAAAAAAGCAAATGTCGGCTTGCATTTTAGGGCGGGAGAATTCAAAGGACACATGACGTCTAATTTCGCAACGAATCGAGATCGCGCGAAAACGTGCGCATAATCAAGCACCAGCTGCACCGCTTCACTAATTAATGCACGCGCCCAGCCCGTACGAAGGTAATGTAGAGGTATATGCTCGCAAGGGAAAAGTCGCATAATTATCTTGGAGAGACTTTCATTATCGACGAGACGCTTTGGGTGCGATTATGCTGGCATGAGTTGATTATGACGTTCTTTGATTAGAGAGGAAAATGCTTTAATTAGATAAATTTATTAACGAGAATAGCGTTATGTTATACTAATGCTATACGACTATTGTTTCAGTAAAAATGATGTATTTCGTGGTTATAATGAATAAAGGCATTATAAAGGTAATATTTTATTGAAATGAAACTTTGTTAGTTCAACGGACTGTGAAAATGCCGGCGCCTCCTCCATTCTCAACTGGCGGGCATATTATTAAATATTTAATTTTTATCGTGTGTACCGTACGCTGTACAATGCGGGCTGATGAAAATGGCGCTGTATATATATAGCACGGCCGCAAGCTCTAACGATCGCTTCCTTCTTCCTCTCCGTGTGTTAGAGCCGTCGAAAGGGAGCTTGAATTTCGTGCTCTGTGGAATAATTGAAAGGACAGAAACAATAGCAGCCATACGTCCAACAATAGATTGGATATAGCGCTTACGCGCGCACGTAGATTTCGCCTAGCATGATAGAAATCACTAATTCTCAAAGACTGATAGTATATTATAGAGATGCTTGAGTTTCAAGCAAAAGTTCTAGCATAAGTATGTTGAAATAATACACGATAAGGTCTTTTAATTAAAAAAATTTTTTTTATTCTTGTATATTTCCAATTTTTTATTAAAAAAAAATATCTTCACGTATAGCACAGGGTAGGAATTTCATTATACGCGAGGGAAAAATATTATGAAAGTGATGGTTTTCCGAGATAATTATAGAAGCCGTGCGATTAAGTAAGTCGACAAGGATAACAAAGCCGTAATATAATGAGACGAGCGCAATTACAATATTGCAAATGAGAATAGCCTGCTAAAATATGCATTCAAATTGAGGATAATAACCGGCGTCGTCGTCGTCGCGAAGCTGAAAGAAGCCGACGCTTCGCGAACACGTGAGAATGGATGCCATGTTTGGATCGTTCATTTTATGATTTATTAGATGATCGAGGTGAAAATGAGGTCAATATATAATAAGTATTATTTTTTCATCAAAATTACTGAAGAGTACTGTGGGAATTGTAAAGATTATAGTGTATAATACTATATGGGCTTTAAATACATTGTTCAAACTGTACACATGAATAAATTGTATGTTGTGCTGGTGCGATGTGTTTTATGTGTGAAAATCGATCAGCAAAAGAAACAGTGAAGCACTGCTAAGAAAATACTTAGGCGGTACCTTTTTATTCTATTACACACCTTTCGAAATAGCATTGTATTGCTCTTCAAACTAATTGCCAGCTATTACAGAATCTTGTAGTCACATTATATAGTATATAGTAATATAATATTTTACCACAAGGCCGAGTCTACAGGCACAATTTAAAAAAAAAGAAAATAGAATTTCGAAATACCAAATCAATTTTCACATTTTTTCTTCTTCTATCATCATGAATAATCTCTTTCCTCTGCGCACCGGCGTTATCCAGCACAACGAGAAATCCTGTCAATTTGTCAACACAGCAGCCACGTCATTATCACAGCCTCCGTGTACCAGAACAATGAAAATTATATTCTTCCCCAGACAATGTGCACACAGAGAGCAGAGTAGAAAAAAACCTCAACGCAGTCATTAAAGCCTGTAACAATGGTGAACCCGGCGGCTTCGGCAAAAAAGGCGAGAATTCCATAAAGGCGTTCGTAAACTACGCGCAATTAAATCCCCAAGTTATATACATGTATAAATATATCGACTCGCCCGCCGGCTCCAATTACGATTTCGCAAGGATATGTAAACCGACGACGAGTCAAAATCGCAGTGTACTTGTGGAAAATCGAGAGAGATGAGCGCCGATCGCGAGGTATAGAGGTTGTTAAGTAACAGAAGCGTGGAAACGTCGCGTTAGACGTGTGTATATAAGATGCCCATTGTTGTGAGGCTTTGCGCAAGCAAGTGCAGACCTTGTAACAGATCGTAAGGAAGATCGCGGTGGGACCTTTCACTCCTTCGGCTGATGCATCGTTGACTTTTTTTCTCACGCAAAGCAGTCGTGTTAATTTTCACGCTCCAGACAATTAATTTCGAGTGCACACGCGAGACTGATTTGCTCCGGGGTTCCATGGATTGGGCGGTTGTGCCGTGAGGTATAGCGATTACTATAAGGTTTTTAACTATTGGCTATGTGATTTACAACGACTTATGTAGTAACAGTTATGTCGCGAAATTGATATTTTTTATGGATTTACGGTAATTTTAAAGGATTTTTATTAGTCGGTATATGATTTTTACTTAAGCAATTTCGAAATTGCAAAATGAAATTTTATTCAACGACTATATAAAGCGTAGTTAATTAAGTGAATTAAAATTTCCTTTGATTACAGATGTTAATATACAAAGTATACACTTCATATAATTAGTAATTCAGAAAAAAACACAATTTCAATATTATTAAATTTGCAGAGAGCTTTTAATAAGAGTATTAACGTAAAGAGGATTTATCAAGAACCGGAAATTATTATTAATTAATTGTTAATAAAATGGCAGAAAATGCAAATTAAGTTATTTTGAAATAATGAATTTTTAAAAATATTTCTAATCTCTAGACTTACAAAACAAAACAAATTCACACAAAACTATTACGTTATTTCATATCAGAAATTTCATCAATTATCAATTTGCATTACCCTACGTTCCTGACATAACTTTTTTCTTGAATTAAATCTAATTATAACACTTTACTTGTCAGCATGAAAATTATATGATATTCGTTATAATTGTAGCATCAAATGGAAAGTTACTGCTGCTGACATAAAGTGTTACTGAATAATCAAGATTCGAGACAAAATGAAACTCGTGCATTGTTCCGTTTACAATATAGCAGTCTATTATTGCGTTATTGCATTGTCACACGTCGTTTTACTAAAAGATATGTAACAGTTACGAAGACAAATCCGAAAATACAAGTTTATAAAGTAATGTCGTACACAAATATCCAACTGAAAATAGATCCTGTAAAATAACTTTTAAATGATATACACGCGATTTATCTCACAGTAAATCATTTCCTATTAATTGCAAAAAGAATCAATCAGTAGAAAAAGCTTTTGAAAATGAAAAGAAAAGAAAAACCAATACCGCAAAAACTTTGAGACAATAGGCTGGCTCTCTATTAATTTCTCCCTCTACAAAAAGCGCCCGCAGCAGCAGCATCACGGCGCACTTCCTACATATTTACAAACAAAACCGCCGCGGGTAACAGTACCAGCAGCGGCAGAAGCAGCGTCGCAGAAAAAAGCGAGGAGCCTCTCGCTTTCATTTCCCATTCACTCTCGGGCTCGGTATCGCCGCCGCGCATCTGCTCTTCGATCTCTCGTGCTCATCCTTTTCAGCAGCTCCCGCTTCCTTCCTTTTCTGCCGCTGCGCGGCGAGAGAGCGGTGATCCATTCGAGTGCACTCCGCGGCTCTCACTCCATTCCACGCGCTGGGATCTAGCATTCTGTAATAGCACTCGGTGAGTCCTGCATGCTCAAGTGCTTGCCAAGGTGTATGCATGTCGTCTCTGCTGCCGGCGTTGCTGCCGCTGCTGAGTGAATCGAGATGGTCGAGTGAGAGAGTTGCATTTGTAGGGGAGCTGGGAAGAAGGCTTCGATATTACTCCTGACAGTCGTGACATTCTTTTCTCGAGGTCGCGGCGAAGTATATGATGATGTTTCAGGCTTGATTGATGATGTGATTTTTATCTATTTGTTTTTATAAATCTGAATGACCTTTGAGAGTTTCTTAGCAGAAAGGACTGAGAAGTTATACTCGCACGTATTAATTAACGAAGGAAATACTTGTTATGTGAATTAATTCACTATACATATACATATAATGGAAAACTTCAAGTGATGCGATATCCAGTGATTTTTTATTGAAAGGTACTTTTTTTAGAGAAAGTTCAAGATCATTGATATTGAATTAATAAAGAGCTATAATTAAACGCCTTTGAACTGTCGAATAATGAAGAAAAACAAACGAGTCAACCACAAAAAGATCTTCCTTTCAGAACCCATTTGTGTTCATGATTATATACGTATGAACTAGGTCATACAAACATTCGCGTCAATAACTCGGCAACAAGCACAAAGCCTCGAGAGCAGACCATTCACACACCATTAATACTCGATCCCAAGAAAATAAATCAAACATAACCTCAGATCGCAGCTAGGCCGTAAAAATATTTGCCTCTCTCTCTCTCTCTCTCTCTCTCTCTCGTCGCCACCCACATTTTCCATTTCTTCCCGCGTTCTGCCTTCGATTCTTCTCTCTCTCTCTCTCTCTCTCTCTCTCTCTCTTTCTCGCGCTCTCCCTTTCTCTACGAGGCACGTCGCCGGTCGTTATAAGCTTCCATTGATTCCTCGCGGCGTTCTTCGATGCCTGCATAATGCATTCGCGTGGCAAGACTCGTCGCCCTTTTTTTGCGTCTGCATCAATTTGCGAAGAAACGTCTCCATTAAGCCGCGGAAATGCGCTGCTGAATTATTTTGCTGGTGGCGAGTCGATGATGATGCAAATTGAATGCGACTGATTGAGTGGAAGAGATTTGTTAAGGGTGT
This sequence comes from Cecidostiba semifascia, assembly GCA_900474235.1. Classification (NCBI taxonomy): domain Eukaryota; kingdom Metazoa; phylum Arthropoda; class Insecta; order Hymenoptera; family Pteromalidae; genus Cecidostiba; species Cecidostiba semifascia. Next base: position 3,566 of record UCQR01100004.1, on the reverse strand, counting down.
CTTTTGCTGCAAGTGACGGGAATTATTCAGACGTGGTCTGGCATCTTTCGAGTGGCTTCGTTTGTTTTAATTGACGGTTGAAGTGAATTCAATCCCTTGTCGTTTTCTCCTTAGGCTTACTTTGCTCAGATATTGGATATTTTTCTTCGATGGTAAAACTGGGTTTGCAATATTGATCGGTTCTATCGAAGGAGAGTTCAAAAACAACTTACGCGGAAAAAGGCTTAGTTGTGTGTGTGCGTGTGTACTGCAATCAGAGCTTCGACGTTTGAATTGCAGCTTGCAAGGATTCACTTGAATTGCAATTTGCAAGGTTTCAATTTTGAACAGTCGGCATAACGGTACAACAGTTCCACTCGAGGAAACTTCTGTTTACAACGCCTTCTTTAAAAAACAGACTGCAGAAGTGAAGCACCATCTAAAAACGATATCTGATTGTTTGGTTTTCTTTGCGAAATGCACTTAGTTTTATAAATATCAAAGCAACAACGATGTTTTCAAATAAACAGCTTCAACCCAATTAAGGAGAAATTTTACCGAAAATTTCGCAAACTTACGCCATCGAACGTAACCGCCTAGACCCGGTAATAGTCTTTGTGTCGTAGGCCTCCTCGTCGACTTTCCTCCTCAAAAGCAAACGTAAATAAATAATGCATAGCGCGCGCGGAAAGTCACATACTCGCGCTCTCGTTCTCTCCGGAGAGACAGTCAGCTCGCACTTCTCTCCAGTACCTATATACTTGTACATGGGAATCGGCTGCTCTTTCACCTCTCATAGACACGCAGAGGCTTACATGCGCTCGTTCTCCTCCATTTTCGTCAAACAATACCTCGAGGGAGGCGTCGCCTGCTCGCGTGCTGCGGACGCGTATATATGTACATAGAAATTTCTTGGAAGTGCGGCAAAAGGTGGCGACGAGCCGGGGCTTCATAAATCCCAAGCTAGCTATATATGTGTTATAGATACAGGTATGTATGTACGGCGCTCGCCTCCTCACAATGAAGAACGAGAGATCGCTGGATCAGATTATGGAGTCTCTGTATGTGTATACAGTTGCGCGATTTTTTCTCCTGTGATGTTTGCGTTAGCGGAGGATTGTGTTGCGCGAGGCTGCAGTGTATATAGAGGCTGAATAATCGCGAGCAGAGAACGTGAGCGCAGATTAAGACGTCGATAGGGAGATCGATATTTAATGGCGGGGGGTTTTATGGCGGACCACGTACAATGCTACATTGTTGAGCGGAGTCGATTGGTTAATGAATGAGGCAGGAAAGACTGCTACGATCGGAAGATATAGGCTGAATTAAAGTGTCGGTGATGGCGAGAGTTAGGATCAAATTAGATGAATTTACTGCTGGATTCTGCAAGGTTGCGTGCAGACTTTTCGCGTTACTTATTGTGGCCAAATTTACGACCAAATTCAACCATTTATACACGATCATTAGTTATGAAAGAAAACATAACCTCAAATGGCGTGACCACGTGACCTATTAATTCTCGACTTCAGCTTATTACGAAAAGCAACTTTCAAGCGAAATCAAGAAGCAATTCAGCATAAAGGAGCTACACCTCGCCGAGATCTCGATCAGAAAACCACACCGTAATTTCCAACGCAAAGCCGCCGCGTCACTGATCCTCGTCGCAGCGAACCCACAGCGAAATCGCCAGTACTAAAACAGTATACATCGTCCCAACGCTTCGCGAAGTCGAAGCACCTCGTACTGCTATACTGTCCCTCCGGAGAAAATCAAAGCGCGCGTTACGCGGGATTAAGATCCGTCGGGCCGCGACTTCCGACGGGATTAAGGCTAACGTGATTCAGCCGGGACGACGAACTTTCAGTATAGTGGGTGCAGTAGGGGAGGGCAGATATTTTTGCGAGAGGATCCAGGATTAAGTTTCAGGAGAGCTGGTGCGCGAGGCTGTCGCGACCTGGACTGACGGATCGGGAGGAGTTTTATCCGACTTGGGAGGATCCTGCACGTTTAATTCTCTCTCTCTCTCTCTCTATCTCTCTGTTCGGGAGAGGGATACTGCAGTTTTGAGGGTTCTTGTTGAGAATTTCTCGGAAGGGGTTATGGTATAATTGCAAGGGTACTTCAACTCATACTGATGTTGGAACATTGTTTCGGGAAGTATATATTAAAAATTTTTGTGTATCTATTTGAAGATGAGACATTTTAGAAAGTCGGATTATGTTGGAGTATAGATATCAGTTGCATAAATCTGAAGTGAAGTCGAGTTGGCAGATGAAAAGCTAAGTTCGTCTCCACTGAATTGAAGAAAGAAATGAATGAATTCGCAAAAAGGATTTCATAGAACTCGACATGATTGATTTTGAATCGAATTTTATTAATCAAATGATGGCAGCATCCGTTTGCCGTGAAAATCGAACAATTCTAAAATACCTGCTAGTTATTACGTTACTGAATTGGAGAAAAAAAAACGGATTCACAAGTGTTTTTAAACCAATCGATGCTTATGATTAATTAACGGTTTCGCATCAATCACATTAAGCAATAGTTTCAATGTCGAAGAATAGTCCTCGATCCCGTGTAAACCCTCCTTTGTCCTGCCGTTTTTTATTCGTTCTCTTAAATATCCATTTCCATTCCAGGCGAAGACGCGGCTATCCGAGATCTCGCTTGCCTCGAAGTTTTTAACAGCCCCAACTTGGAAAACACTCGCGAGAAAGTCACAAAGTGCGATAAACAATGATCGGCTTGTTTCGGCTTTTTATGGGAGTCAGAGTAGTTCGGACGACGCGTTGCGCAACTTCTTTATTCGCTTTCGGGTGGAAGACTTAGGAGGCACTGTTTGCAATTTCACTGGGAATCTCGCGCTTAACTGCAGTACTCTTCGAAGCTATAACGGTGATGCGGCAAGATTGTATACTGAACAATTAAGGTAGTCATGGGAAAGTGCATGGCAAGCTTTACTGTCGATGTTACGTGAGGATGTTTGGAGGTAGAAGAGAAATTTATGAACGGTAAAATATTGATATAGTAAAAATATTACACGTTGTATTGTTGACAATTTAAATCTTTATTCCATGTAAAAATCTCAAGATTTAACGTTGTCTTATATAACTGATTGTACATTCAAACACTTATTTAAAAATATCAAAACTTATTTAGCGTCAGCAATCAAATCTTTAAAAAGAAGAAGGTAAATAAATAAACAAATGCGAAATATCCATCATCTTCATTATCATCCCACCTCAAAAACTGCAGCTTCCAAAGAATGTTCTCCCACCCTCTATCCTCTGCACCCTAAAAACAAAAAACACCAAGCGTCGTTACACCCCAAAGCAGGCATCTCGCTAAAAAAGTGTATAGAGCTGGCCGCGAAAAAAGTGCGCGCGGTGCTTCCGGTCCATTACCGGCGAACGAGGCATCCGGCGCGATATGAATGCGACGATAAGAGCCGGCAGCCGCGTGCACGCGCGCGCGGGCGGGAGCTTTATTGTTCGTCCTAAACCGTGGCAATAAAAGGCCCCCCCGGTGACGACAATGCGAGCGAGCGAGGAAGGATGCGCCCCGCGGACGCAGGTGCAGCGTCAGAG
>UCQR01099999.1:0-11568 GCA_900474235.1 Cecidostiba semifascia | reverse complement strand
GCCCCCCGGGAAGGGATTTTTTCGCATTTTTCCTCATATAAGTCGCACGCGATAAACAAAATTCCCAAAGCAGCGCACTCGGAGCAATCGCCCGGCAAATTAGCTCCGAAGTATAAGAGTACATAAAGAGAAAAACTATGAGAGGAGCAACTTCTCTCCCATTCCTCTCAAAAAGCTATAAAAAGCCAGAGGCGCAAGGAAAATTGATTAGACACCGTTCTTTTAACGACGTTTGCGTCATCAGTAGGAAACTAAAGGAGAGTCGGGCTACCGCGCAAGCTCTTTCTTCCTCTTCATCTCCGATATATAGGACGGATAAAAGTGACTATAATACGAGCTTTTATATATACGCGATCGTCTTCATCGCTTAATGAGGTAAAAATAGAATAAACAGAATCATGCGCGTCGTCTGCGTGTGTACTTTGGCAGAAAGTCGCGTAAAAGTGCGCTTTGTATTTTTACGAGAGCGACGGATGGTGATTCATGTCAATGTCGAGCTTTTAAAGCTCGCGCGCGAGGCGACACTGACGCGAAGGAGGCCGAGAGCTTGTCGCGAAAATATAATATGTAGCACCAGGAGAGGTATTATACGAGTTTGTTGTTGTTGTTGTTGTTTGTGGTCGAACAAGGCACAGGAGGGAATAAAAAAGTTGCGGAACATTTTTACGACTGCGGCGCGGTGGTCAAGGTATAATCGCGGATGTTTATGAAAACAAGGGGGGTAAGTTTGTTAGCGCGACGGTGAAAAGTTCGAGTGAAAAATTAATGAGGCCATTTGCGTGGGTGCAGTGCATGTGTAAATTCGAAAAATTACGCCGTTAATGAGACCGCCTTGAGAGTCCAGAAAAATGTACTTGACTAAGTGTTCATATTTAAGGCGCGTGTTTCTCCGGCCGTCTGCAGGGTGCGCTTATAGTTCACTCGAATTATGGGCCAAGGAAACGACGTGGTATGCAGTCGTAGAGGGTGAATATATATCCTTCGTGCCTTGCGTATACATAGCAAACTAATTGAGGATGAAGGAGACGCTCGTTAATTAAAAAGTATATTATAGATTTTATCGAATACAAGTTGGGAGAAATAAAAACGTTCCAGCTGAGCGAGCTTTTATCGAGAAATTTTAACGTGCGTATAATGTCCCAAGATGATGATACTCACTGATAAGCGTGCTGTCGGCGTCCGGTCGTCGTTCCCTCTTTGGCTTCATTTCATTCGGAAACATTTCGTTCTGGACGCACTCATCTGAAAGAAAGAAAGAAGTCGACGCGATGAGAAAATCGCAGTTTTATATTATACAAGCGACACTATAATACAGAGCACAGATTCGAAGGCGATATCATTTTCCGGGATATTAATCCTCCAAAACTTTGTGGAAAATAAATAATGGAATTTATTTCCAATTGCCGACTGACAAAGTTATTGCGGAATTTAATTGTCTAGAATTCACTTTTTTTTTAATTTCATATTAGATCAGAAAATTCCATTTACCACGAGGTCCATGTAGGTGGAGAGTTATTTTTAGAAGCCGGCGAGGGTGTGAGTCAACGTTCCCGCATTATAGATAGTCTTTCCAGTCGAAGAGTTTTACTTTACTCGTTCAGTTCATCTCGCGCAGACATTATAGCCCGATAATTATAATACACATAACCGATCCATAGTCCATCAAAATAACTTATATCAAACTCGTTATTCCCATATATCTCGATATTAAATCCGAGTCCGATCCCCGTATATAATACGGAAATCCATCGAATTTCCAAAATTAATCGCCCACAAGCCTCGAACAATTTGCGCTACAGATTCCCGGCTTTCCAACACAAATAGCTATAATACAACCCTCTCAACCATAACACGCCGCTATAAGCCCCGCAGCTATAATAGGACACGACCTTCCCATCGCTCAAAGCTTCGTCGTCCCATCATTCATACCGCCTGTCGCTCCCATGAAAACGAAAAAAAAAGAAAGAAAAATACATCCCGCTTGTCATTCTCGTACCGGACAATAATACTGCATGTGCATGGTATGTCCGTGTATATATATAGTCAGAAAAGCCGAGGTTCCGAATCCAGCGAAGCGCGTTATTATGGACATCACTACACGTGGTTTATAAAGCCGGCGCGAGCGTAAATTTTCATCGACGCCCGGCGCGAATTTACGGCCTCATCAATGTATCATTACGTCGTCGCGAGGCGGAAATCGAATATCCCTCGTGGAAAATAGCTGCGAGCTCGACGTTATTTATATGCTTTTGACGTGTATACTGTTATGTGGATTTGATCGGCGCGCGAATTTTGATTTATTGCTATATTGTCGAGAATGTCTTTGATTTTATTCTTTCTCATCATCGACGAAGAAAATTATTGAAAAAAAATACAAGAGCTGTGTCTTATACGCACGAAAATAGTCTCGAATTTTATCTTTCGTTATACACGTATAGGCGATAAAGCGCACGGAGAGAACCCGTTGATCCTTATCCGCGTCGCCGATGATTTCTCGCGTGAAGACGTGCGAGGAATAAGTATAACGCGAGAGTCATTCGATTCTCTCGGGCTCGTCGTCGTCGTGTCTCGGCTGATTTTCGCTGGAAGTTTCTTTTTTTTTGCACCATCACGCACAGCTCGAGTCTCACGCGGGAAAAAAGACGTGTATCGTATATCGGCGATATATAGAGACTAAACGAAGTCAGACTTGTTTGTTTTTCTTTTGTGCGCGCGTCAGAACGTATATGGAATAGATGATATGATTATTGTTTTTTTTTCCTTTTTTTTGTCTGACATTTGCATTACTCTCTTGTTTTCCTTTACAGCACTGACAGCTAGATAAATAGTGTTGAGCTATTGTGTGTGTGTGTGTGTGTGTGTGTGTGTCTTCGAATGGACATGTAGATGTAATATATTTATACGGATCTCATTTGTTTGTAAATAATCTATTTACTCACGATAAGGCGTCCTCTCGGATACATTGAGGAAGTCCTGCACGTATCCGTAGGTGCAGCACCTGAACAGTCCGACGTTGCCTCCCTGGAATATCTTGGTGCCGTTATGCATGCCGACCTCGCCTATGACGATTTGTCGGTCGACTGGTGTCAGAGCCGTTAGCCAATAGTCCGTACCGATCGACACGGCCCATACGCATATCGACAGGCCCACCAGAATCGTGCAGGCCAATAATGTCCTCCGCTCGAATACCACCTGCGGGTTGATTGTTAAATAAGCTTAGCTTACGGAAATCTTCTATAGTATTGCGTTTCTAGAGCGAGAAATAGTAAAAAAAGCGCAAGCCAGCAGTACTAAAACGGCGTTGTACGAATTGCAAGTCATCCCGGGGTACACTCGCACAAATGACTCAGCCTTTATCTTTCGCGGCGTCGACCCTCGTAAAACCCCGGAGAAAAGGAGGGAGAAAAACTCTCTCTCTCTCTCTCTCTCTCTCTCTCTCTCTCTCTATCCGCAAAAGAAAAGAACAAGAAGAGTATAGTAAGGCTCGTACTTGGGTATAGAGACTCTTCATTCGTTTCGGCATAGCTGCTCCGGAGACAGATGCGGGCGAGCGTTTTATCCGGAGACTTTAAAGAAGCGCAGCTAGCGCCATTCACGTGGCCGGTGCGTCGTTTCCCTGGCCAGTCTCGATGAAGCCCAGTCCCATTTGCGGAATCTTCTTTTCATCGGGACGGTCGCAGTCGTTGATGTTCGGAGGATGATGTCTCGATAATCTTGGCTGTCACGTGATTGGCTGCTTGCTGTCGCTGTTGAACCCGGGGATTATCGTCATGGCTCGAGTGACTTCTACTGCCGCGTCTGCGAACTGAAAAATAGAGTTCGAAAAAGTTAGGCCGCAAAAGTATTTTTAAGCGAAAAGTCTTGAGTGGAAAGTTGATTTAATTATGGCTTTTCCGCATTCTCCCGCAGAATTATATTTTAAAAGAAAAAAAAGAGAGCGAGTCTTTCATTTCTTTCTTTTAAAGGAAACGCAGCTAATTGATTTTCGAGGAAAGCTTTCGTACTGATTGAGCTTTCGAGCGAAAATAACCGACGAGAAAAACGTGGCACTCTCTTTTCGAGAGAAAAGGAAAGAGAAGTTTTTTCAGTTCGGTTAAAAATAGCAAATATATCGCCGCCGGCTGGTTTGACAGACTGACTTTGTTATTCTTTATCACCGATCGTCGTCTCAAAAAGCTCTATTCTATAAGCATTTTTCCGATCGAAATTCTCACGCACCATTCACGAATTAATTCACCGCTTTTTCACAGTAGACCACGCATAGCGAATCTCTCCCAGCGAAAAGCCAGAGAGCAGCAAATCCTCGACTAACGCGTAAAAGTCACGGCCAGCCGTCACAAATCGCATAAGCTATGCAGCCGGTATACGCATGTCCAAGCGCTACACGAGAAAATAGCTCAGCCGGTGTGTATATATAGATATACGCCTACTCGTTTCAATGGCATTTTAAATTAGAAGTAGGAAAGTAGGTAGTATAGTCCGCGCGCGATGATCGGTACCTAATATTCGCGAAGAAATCGGATACACCTCTTTCGGCTCAAAGAGAAATATCGTCTGGTATAGATCGTCGGAGAGGAGCCTATAACAAATCGTCTGGCCTACTATTCATTTCTCGTATAGAAATATTTATAGTTGCGAGCGAGAGAGGCGCGCACGGCAGCGAATACGAGGCAAGCGAAGAATGACCAGAGCTTTTACTTAAAGCTCGGCAAAGAATGCGATGCAGCTCGCTCGTATGCAGAGTTAAAAGATATGTCGGTCGAGCGTATGTGCGCGATTAGGAATCGGTCCAATATTCTCCACGCACTTTTCCGATCCCTTTAGGTATGCAAAAGCTATAAATTCATCCCTCGCTGATGCCAGGAAAACTCGAATCTTTATCTCTGGCAACGATTTATGCATCAATCGTTCCGCACGACGCGTGCATAATATGAGAGCTTTTCCATCGTCGACCCGAGAAAACGACGTCTACTATACATTGGCATGCTTTGTTGTAACTCTTGGATTTCTTTCCGTTTATTTGCGCAAGCAAAGGACAACGGGCTTTTCTCGGAAAATTACTAGGCTGATGACGAAGTGAATTATTGCGTGAATATTTGAAAATATATATACGAAGATCTTTCGAAGGCTCGACACTAAGCGCACTGCTTTAAAGGAGGTTTTATACCGCGGTCTACGTATATATATAGAAGCAAAGCGTCCGTGAAATCGACTTTGCTGTGAGGCAAGCTCGGGGCTTTTAGTCAAATTCACTGGCTTGCCGTTAAGGCTGACTGACGTGGCAGGTTGTACTTTTTGAGGAACGCGAAGCTTTTTCCTCGTTTTTTTTTCTTGGTAGTAGGCTACCGTGGAGTTGAAGGGTCTTAAAAATTAACGAAGGGTTGATTCGAGCTCTGAATTTTTCACTGGGATCAATGCGTAGTCACACATTTTCCTGTTATTTACTTATTTACAGTAAGCGCGCATGTTTTATTTTAAAACGAGAAAGAGAGAACACATATTTCGCCGGCGGCTTTCGTCAATATTGCAGCAGCAGTAGCTGCTCGTGGCGAAAAAACACGACGTCGAAAAAAAACGAATTTAAAGCGAATCGCGTTTGCGCATGGTAATAAAAGACAATTTAAAACTTCTATCACAGATCGACAACGCTTAATCAAACGCTTGAGGTCCATAACCACGTCCAGTCTTCACAAAACTTCTGAAAGTCAAAACCGAATAATCGAGCGTCAATAAAAATTTGAAATCCCAACGTCCCGCAATACAGCCTGAACTTTTTTACGTCACTCTGTATATATACATCCTTTGCTTTTTTCTTTCGCTTCAAACATGCAGCGCTCGTCCCTTCGAACCAACGTGTAAGTACTCGGATGGTAGAAAAATTCAAGGGCGCCTGAAAATTTCAAGCGCCGCGTGTATTTTATAGCCGGGCGATATATCCCCGGCGAGCGAAATATATACGTGACGTCTCTGTTTTCCCGCCTGTTCGGAACTACCGATAGACACACGGAATACTAAGAGTTTTTCGGAAGATGAAAGTGAGGGACGGAATGTCGATAAAAGCTTATCGGGAAACTATAGTTCCAGCTGTTTTACCGTCACGTCGATTATTGATTTACTTAATAAACTTGGATTTTTGATAATCGAAAAATCACTGTAACAAGCATAAGTCAAAGTCCACATACGAAACGCTTTGCAGGAAAAATTTACGTAGCGCGCAATATTAACGAGGCAGCTTGAATTCGGCGGCGATCATAATAATCGCAAGGGAAAATAAAAATTAATGAAGTGCCCAAGTGTTTCCAGCTGAAATTTACGATTTGACGCGTCGATAAACGAGGCCGGAGGCGAAAACATGTGCACGTGTCGGATATTAAGAAAAATTAATCTTCGGCTGGCAGGTGATGCGCGCGCACTGCTGAAATACTCATTTTCTATATATAAAGAGTTTGAATAAAGTCTTTCTTTCGATGAGATTTCGACTTTGTCCCCCGAATAAGTAAATGGCGACAAAAGGAAACATTATTGTACTGCTATTTATCATTCATCAAGAATAGTATGTCAACTCGGGATTATCCATCTCTTTTGAGCTTTACAACTCGAGCGCGATGACAAAGCGCATGACGAAAAGTGAAAAGTGCCTATGCGACAGAAGTAAAATTAGCTATGCGATTGGCAGAGAGCAGCTACTCTTTAATCTCATTGTTCAAAAGATGCACGCACACACGCATTCTTCTCTCCATATATCATTATACTGTACCACTACTCCAAATACTTGAGGCATGACTGCGGAAATTGTCTGTTTTTTGAAACGTGCCAAAATTAAGCTCCGGTTGGGTGACGCTTTCCATGGAAAGCTCGTCGTATCTCAACAAGAGCATCTAGCCAATCAATTCGAATTGCGTATATATTATTGTATGTCGAAAATTCAACTGAATCATCGCCTACTTGTCCAACAATTTCAAAACTATACTCGGTTAATCCCGAGAGTTCATCAAACAAGAGCCCGTATTCATTTCGCACTCGATGGCTCGAATTTCCCTGCGTAAACACGTCGCAGACCTCTCGTTCGTATACAGCTATACATAATACAATCTCCCGGTTCGTGCAAAAGCTCGTATTATTATAACCGTCCCTCGCGAATTTTAATTTAATCAACTCCCCTAACAGTACAAAGGTAGCAAAAAAAAGAGCTGCGTAAACAGCAGCTTCGACTAACAAATTTACATTTTTCAGTCGGTCCGCGTGTGTATATATTTTATAGTCTCGAGGGAAGTAATAAAGATAAGTGCGCGCGGGGCGAAAAAGCAGACGAGCAGCAAAAGAACGAATTAACCACTGAATATAGGCACGCGGCTGCGAGTCTAATACGGTGTCTAAAGAGACGTAGCCGCGAAATTTAAAATTTTAATGTGGGACGAGAGAAAGAGAGAGAGCTTGCGGAGAGAGACAATGTCGCACGATTAAGCGGGATAAAATACGGAATTATAGTGTTCTCTGCCAGAATTCGCTCTCCACCTCGTTTTGCTCAAGCCCCAAGGCCGCGTGTCAGTGGCTAACTACTCTTCCACGAAATGCCTTTCTCTCTCTGGGTGAAGGCAAATCGGGCTGCTGGCCAATTAGATGCTACAGTGCGCGTTTTTTTCTCGCGACCACGCTTGGGATAATTAGACATTCCCGGGATTTTTTGGCTTGATTAAATTTTGAATTAGAGAGAGAGAGAGAGAGAGAGAGAGAGAGAGAGAGAGAGAGAACGCGTTTTATTGAATTTGTGCGCAAGCTATTGTTCTATTTTGATGCGATGCGGAGATACTCGAGTGGCCTGGCTAATTATTTTTAAAACTGGGCCAGGGGTTAATCGGACGCTGAAAATTATAATGCTCGGCGTTGCTAGAGGTGTATAGTATGAGTATGTGGCTGACGTATCTCTTGTTTTGCCGGTGAATATTTTGCTGAAAGCTGACGTGATGGTTGTTGAAAGAGTTCTATGTGTTGAAATTTCGAGCTTTTTTCTTAATAACACTTTTTCGACGATATTTGAGGTTTTTTAGTGCAGCGGGTGAGACGGGCATAGCTTAAATTTTCAGAAAATAAAACATTATTAATTCTCTTTTATTCCAATGGTAAATGCTTATAAACAGAACATAAAACATTTGTGTATTTATTTCAGATAAAATGAAAATCAATTTTTCATTTTTTGAAAATTTAAGATGTACGATATACGTTGATGCGTGAATTTTTTCGATCCTGTTATCGTCCTCCACCGGTATAAGCTCTCGCGTACATTTTACAACGCGCACTTCAATCCCATTATTATAGCCACTCCACACGTCCCTTACAATATTCAAAAACGTTCGAAAAGTCGTCATCATCGATCATGCGCGCATCAACTGCCGTTACAGCTTTCATTAATCAGCCCGGCTTTTTTGGCACGATGAGCCGTCGCAATATCTCGAAAACTTTAGAAGCCTTTTTCACAAGATATCCGCATTACGGCCTGTCGACACCCGGTCTTGATTCGATCAAATCGCGTATATCAATTACTCAAAATCCATTAGAAAAGCGTCGGCCAGCTCTCTGCGAATTCGAGCCTCAGACGCACTCACGTGTGTATCGAGTATAAAACGCACAAAGTTAAAAAAAATGTTGGTTACAAAGTCTTTGCGTTGTCAAGTCGAAGATTAAATCTGCCTGTCAGTTGCAGAGTATGATGTGTATACGACGTGTATACATGATACTGGAGTTTCAAGTGCTTTCAGCGATGTAAACAGCCTGAAAATATACATCCAATATGAATATATACACGAGAGCCAAGGGCTCGAGTCAACCTCTGAATCGATTTCAGCCAGAACCGCTTCGGGCGGCTCAGCCGGAATTGGAAATCTGGCCATTGTTACAACCCCTAATATATATATACATATATACTACCGTATAGAAGTCTGTGCAATTCAATGCAGCGTCGAAATGAAAAGAAATCGAGTTACATATATATCAACGCTTTGGGGAGTAATTTCGCCTAGAACATGACGTAATTTTCTCCGGCGTGTCGGTAATTGAATCTCATAAATTAATGCGAATTCAGCAGCGCGCCGCCTAGTCAAGATCACATTGCACACAGCTCCTCTAGTGCTAATATTTGCTCGCGGAACTGTAATACCAAGCGGTGGCATATAGGTATTTGCATGTAACGAAGGCACTCGATCGATATAGTTTACCAATTTCTCCTGAACCATTGCGAAAACTATGTGGGAATGCTAATTTTCTCGACTCTTCTGTTCACTATAGCCAATCGTCGGAAACGAGCTCTCCACGACGTGCTGTTATCGAACTACCTACTGTACATAGATATTATGCCGGTATTTCTCGCGAGACACTTCGATACTCGCCGATTATGCACCGAAAGCTTTATCTCGAGGGCATTCGTATTCAAAGAAACTTCGTCGAGTGTTTATTTGAATAACGGTTTTGACTTTCGTTCTCTTTACGCGATTATGCAAATTACGCCAAGCGTCGAGAGATTTGAATTCACGGCGGTGTTATAAAGAGATATTCGAGTAAACAAGGAGAAGGAAATCATAAAAGCGCAAGTCTCAAAAAGCTTTATCCATATTTATGTTCGTTTCGTTCCGAAAGTGAGGGATGAAGTTTGTTTTGTGGTAATTAAAACTTTTGTGAATTCGTTTCTTGAGAAAGTTTTCAAGATTTTCAATTATCTAAACTGGGCTCGCTTTTGAGAACGGAGAATCATTGTCACGCAGTACTGCGCCGATGATATACTGCTTTAGCGACTTTGGCAATAAGTGATTCGTATATACGATTAAGGACATAAAAAAACAGCTGCCAACTCATTGGTATAAGTATATGTATATCTTATTATTCCTCTAAATTAATTTATCCTTTTAATAACTAAAATATACATTACGTGGGAATACAAAATATGTTTTCTCAAAAGTGACTTATTGAGATGAACATTATACTCACGTGCCTTTATAAATTATGAAATATAAAATTATTTCTGCAACAAATGTTGCAATATGAACAAATCTATATTATTAGTATAGTGCACCGATCCATATTGTATGATGTATAACAATATGTCATGTATGTTATTTATTATTCATCATTATGATTATTGATTGTATACGGAATATGAATGACGATTATCGATAGTCGATGATAACAGCTATGTGTATAATTATCGGGAAATCCGCAAGAGGTGGAAAGTGCGCGATATCGCTTTACATGTGCATGGGTGCAGTATAGATAGAAGAGAAATAATGCGTGCGTATATCGATTAATGATCGATTATGATCGTGTAAGTGTGAGACAATAGTCAGTAGGAGCTGCTGAGGTACTCTCTGGGCAGGACCTCTCCCTCTGGACTCTACGTATTGTTCTTTCGTGATTTACATCCAATGGGACTTACAATTATTAGTGTGCAGAGATTATTATATTGAGTGAGATTTAATAAAGCCTATTATAAGTTACACCTTAAATCTGGTCATAATTGATTAAAAATTGACCGAGCTTTTTAAAACAAAACATCTCGAAAAAATTTTCTAACTTATTTTTTCCAAATTCAAAATTCTCACTAGTACAAAGCTTTATGACGAAGCTACGATATTTATTTTGTTCTGCTTATTTACTGACTACCTATAATCACCACTTCTCTGCATTAGTTGCTTCGTAAATAAACATTATTTATTTATTCTAAATCGCAGGTATGACAAATTTCAATGAATAAACAATACATTTCACCACGCACACGCACCCTGAAATAGTAGTCCTCGTCTCCAATTTTAACGCCCTGAAATGTGCAAGCACTCGAACCTCCTCCCGATTTCCACTAACCCTCACACATTCCGTCCTCTCTTTCCCTCTCGATTCCCCTGGTCAAACAACCTCGTCCCTAGAGAGCCCTTTCGTCCGAATTGCATATTTACAAAGTCCTGAACTAATTTTGCTTTCCTCTCTTCTGCATACCTATATCATAATTACGCCGAAGCTCACTCGGTATACGTATTCTTGTCTCGCTATACGGCGGTACCCGCAGTCGTCGTTTATAATGTGATACACGACGAGCCGAGTTTTTTACGCTCGACTCGGGCTTTAAATATAAACTCGCGGGGACCGGGAGAGCGAGAGCTTTTTCGTATCGAAGAAAATGGGAGGGGGAGAGAGTTCTAACGAGATGTTATTTAAATGCGGCGCGTTTTTTTGACACACTCTCTCTCTCTCTCTCTCTCTCTCTCTCTCTCTCTCTCTCTCTCTCTCTCTCTCTCTCTCTCTCTCGTCAGAATGTTTTGATTCTAACTCTCACGAGATTTTCGTGGCTTTTACGGAGGAGTATAACATATGTATTATATGACAATTGTAACATGTCCGAGTACAGAGACGAATATGTTGATTCGGATTTATAATTATGAATAAATCAGTACTTTGGCGTACAAACTATATGCGCTATGGGTTTGCGTGCATTATTTAAAAAGTTTGTTAACAAAATACGAGCAGATACCAGATTAAATATTGTTGCGCGGTGTGCTATGCGTTTTAGTTCATATTCTCATGCGT